>JAQZBX010044099.1:0-21462 GCA_029593785.1 Cabassous unicinctus
TTTTTTTTTTTTTTTGTCTAACTAGAGGTTTGTTGATTTTATTGATCTTCTCAAAGAACCAGCTTTGGGTTTTGTTGATTTTCTGTATTGTTTTTTTGTACTCAATTTCATTTATATTTGCTCTAATATTCTTTCTTTCTTTCTGTTTGCGTTGGGACTGGTTTGCTGCTCTTTTTCTAGTTTATTCAATTGTTTAGTTAGATTTTTGATTTTAGCTTTTTTTTTTTTATTTTAATGCAGGTGTTTAGGGCTATAAATTTCCCTGTCAAGACTGCCTTCATTGTATGCCATAAGTTTTATTTTATTTTACTTTTTAAATTTACTTTATTTTTTCTTATTTATCCCCCTTTCCCCCAGATGGTTCTCTCATCTGTCTGCTCATTGTTTGCTCGCCTTCTCCAGGAGGCACCGGGAACCAAACCCGGGACCTCCCAGATAAGAAGCAAGAGCCCAATGGCCTGAGCTGCTGCTCCCCGTGGGCTGTGGCATGTGCTGGGTTTTGGCATCTGCTCATTGCGGTGGGAGGTGGTGTCTAGTTCATTGTGGTGGGATGTGGCATCTGCTCATCTTCTTTTAGGAGGCACTGGGACCAAACCCGGGAACTCCCGTGTGGTAGGCAGGCACCCAACTGGTTGAACCACATCTGCTTCCCCCATAAGTTTTGATAACTTGTGTTTTTGTTTTCTCTCAATATATTTCTCTTACAATTTCTTCTTTGACCCAATGGTTGTTTAGGAGTATGTTGTTTAGCCTCCACACATTTGTGAGTTTTTCCCTTCCCCATCTATTATTGATTTCTAGTTTCATTCCATTATGATATGAGAAGTTGCTTTGTATAATTCCAATCTTTTTATATTTATTGAGACTTGCCTTGTGACCAAACATGTGGTCTATCCTGGAGAAAGATCCATGAACACTTGGGAATAATGTATAACCCACTGATTTGGAATGCAGCATTCTGTATATGTCTGTTAGTTCTTGCCCATTTATCATATTGTTCAACTTATCTGTTTCCGTGTTGATCTTCTGCTTAGTTGTTCTATCTAATGATGTGAGTGGTGTAATAATCTCCAACTATTATTGTAGAGAAGTCTATTCCTCCCTTCAAAGTTTTGCCAGAGTTTGCCTCATGTATTTTGGGGAACCCTGTTTAGGTGTGTAGATATTTGGCTGTTATTTCTTCCTGGTGGATTCTCCCTTTTATTTATATATAAAGACCTTCTGTATCTCATAACATTTTTTGTATTTAAAGTCTGTTTTGTCCGATATTAGTATAGCTGCCCCTGTTCTTTTTTGGTTTCTGTTTGCATGGAGTGTCTTTTTCCAACCTTTCACTTTTCACTTTTATCCAGTTTGTATCCCTGGATCTAAGGTGAGTCTCTTGTAGGCAGCATATGGATGGCTCATGTTCTTTTTTAATCCATTCTGTCAGCCTGTATCTTTTGATTGGTGAGTTTAATCCATTCACATTCAATGATATTACTGTGAAAAGCATTATTTACTTTCATCATTTATTCTTTGGCTTTCATATGTCATATTTTAGTTTCGTCTGTCTTTTTACTCTTTTGGTTATCCTTTGTGCTACTCTTTTTTTCTATACTCTCCTCCAAGCCTCTCTCTCCTGTCATTTTCTTTTGGACTGTAAGGCTCCCTTTAATACTTCCTGCAAAGGTGGATTCTTTTTTTTACCAACTCTCTTAGTTTCTGGTTATTTGTGAATATTTTAAACTCAACCTTCATATTTGAAGGACAATTTTTCTGAATAAAGAATTCTCAGCTGGTAATTTTTCTCTTTCAGTATCCTATTTATATCATACCACTGTCTTCTTGCCTCCATGGCTTCTGATGAGAAAACCGCAATAAATCTTAACTGGGTGTCCCCTGTATGCGATCGTTTTCTTCTCCCTTGCTCCTCTTAGAATTTTCTCTTTATCTTTGACGTTTGACATTCAGAGTAGTATGCATCTTGGAATAGGTCTATTCACATTTATTCTGATTAGGGTACGCTGCTCTTCTTGAGTATGTACATTCATTTCTTTTGTGAGAGTTGGGAAATTTTCAGCTATTTCCTCAAATACTCTTTCTGCCCCCTTTCCCTTCTCGTCTCCTTCTGGAACTCCCATGACAGATATGTTGTTGCATTTCATGTTATTCAACTCCCTGAGCCCTCACTCAATTTTTTCCATTCTTTTCTCTCCCTGTTCTTTTCTCTCTTCAATTTCAGCTGTTCTGTCTTCTGCATCACTTATTCTTTCTTCTATCATTTTGAGCCTGCTGTTGTAGGTCTCTAATGTAGTGTTTTTTTTTTTATTTTTTTTTAATTTCTTAGATTTTTTTTTAGGAGATATTGGGTATTGAACCCAGGACTTTGTACTTGGTAAGCAGGCACTCAACCACTGAGCTACATCTGCTCCCCATCTAATGTGTGTTGTTGTTGTTTTTTAATTTTTTTTCCTCCTGAGATGTCTGCTCATTGTTTTTGCTTCTTGTTCTTGCTCATTGGTTATGTTCGTTGTTCTTGCTCATTGTTTTTTTTTTTTGCTCGTTGTTTGCTCATTGTGTGTTTTGTTTTTTCTTTAGGAGGCACTGGGAACCGAATCTGGGACTTCCCATGTGGGAGGCGGTCACTCAACTGCTTGAGCCACATCCAGTCCCTGCTCGTTTTGTTTTTGCTCATTGTCTGCTTGTTGTTTGTTTGTTGGCTGCTCATTTTTGCTTTTGTCTGCTTGTTGTCTACTTGTTGTTTTTTCTCATTGCTTGTTGTTTTTGCTCCATGTCTGCTCATTGTATGTTTGTCTTCTTTAGGAGGCACCAGCAACTGAACCTGGGACCTCCCATGTGGGAGGTGGGTGCTCAACTGCTTGAGCCACATCCATTCCCTCTAATGTCTTTTTGATCTCACCTATTGTGTCTTTCATTCCCATAGGCTCTGTTATTTTTCTCTTCAGGTTTTCAAATTCTTCTTTGTACTCACTCAGTGTCTTCTTGATGTCTTTTATCTTTTTAGTCATATTGTCTTTCAATGCATTGGTTTGATTTTGGAGATTTGTGTGAACCTCTTTGTCTCAAATCCTGTGTCCATCTGGGTCTTTGATATATTCCTTTGCTTGGGCCATTTCTTCTATTTTCTTAGTATGGCTTGTAATTTTTTGCTGATGTCTAGGCATCTGCTTATGATGGTGAGTTTACTTTGCTCAATTTCTTTTTTTTTTTTTTTAAGGATTTAGTAGAGGGAGGCTGTGTGTTACTGCTATTGTTTAATTCTTGGCTCAGCCTGTTCTAGGTCTTTAGGATTGTCCCTCTTAGTTGCTCAAATCTGGGCCATGGACCCCATAATGGGCTGCAGACCTGCTTCCGAGGGCCTTGGGGAAGCATTCTGAAAAGGCCGGAAAAAATCTCTTATTTACTTTTAATTTCTTCACATACACTTCCTTTGGTCTGCAAGCAGATGGCACTCTTTGGCAGCCTTCTCAGCTCAAACCCTTGTTGGACTGTGTTCCCTGCAACACGGACAGCAACAATGTGACAGAGATCCTGCCTCCAGGCTATTCAGAATCTTGCAATTCAAACTTTCTCAGGGACTGATCTCCAACCTTTGCTGGCAGCCCCCTCCCTTTTCCCGGGTAGGAACTAATTCCATTCCCCTCTGCATTCTTAGCAACCAGTCCTGGTCAGTAGGGCGGGTGATTGAAGGGGTCGATCTCTTTAGTACTGTGTCAGCTCCCAAGACAATGGTGTGGCCCCGCTAGGCCTGGAAGTGCTCATGGGACACAGCAGACCAAATTTGTTGGGCCAAAAGCTGAATCAGCCATAGGCTGTGTCCCTCTCTCTCCCGTTTCTTGGAGAGGTGGATCCCTGCAGCCCCCTCTGTCTGTAGCTGCCAGCTAGAGGCCTGAGACTTCAAAGCTCTCTGCTCCAAAGTTGGGGGTGGAAGATGCTGGCAGTTGCAGTTGCAGCTTCTACTCACAGTCTTTCCATCGAGATTATTTTCCTGTGCTGCTCTCTTCTGGGTGGTGTTCAGCCTTCCCCTGGTGTCTTAAACCCTAGAACATTTTTTCCAGGCCATTTCTGCCTGTCCTCTGGGAGAGGAATGAGTCCTGTGTCTCTCTTACTATCTTCCCAGGAGTCTCTGAGAATTCCATTTTCAAAATAACTTCAGTTTGATTGTGGAATCTAGCTAAGCAAGTCCAAAATCCATAGGGCAGGATGTCAGAAGGGCAGGCTATAAATCTTTGGCATGGGCTGAAGCTCAGTAGTAATATTTTGAGGATTTTCTTTCATAGTTTGTAACAAATGATTCACAACAATGCAAGGTGTTGGTGGTGGGGTGATGTATGCTAGCTCTGTATGATGATATACATAACGGATATACTTTAATAAAAATTTTTAAATGAAAAAACAAAAACAAAAACAAAACCTACCTGCTATTTCAGAGCAGTAAATCCCTTAAAGGTTGGATTGTAACTCATGTAGAATTAATGGCAATTGAGAAAAATATTCCTGTTAGATAATTCTATGTGAATAAAATTAAGGTCCAGCTCAAAAAAATTTTAATCCAGTCCCATAGATGTAAACCCATTATAAGTAAGACCTATAGATGAGACTACTTCAGTTAAGGTATGACTCACCTCATTCAGGATGGTCTTAATCCTCTTATAAGAGATTGAAATTCAGAAAAAGATAGTGAAAGCCATGAAGGCAAGGAGCTGAAAGCAACAAAACCCTGAAGAGAAGGGAGAGATGGGCAGATGCTGCCATGTGCCTTGCCATGTGGCAGAAGAGCCAAGGTTCACTGGCAGCTGGTCTTTGGGAAGAAAGTCTTGCCTTGATTTGGACATTTTCTTGGCCTCAAAAGTGTAAGCTAATAAATTCCCGTTGTTCAAGCTGAACCATTTCATGGCATTTGCTTTAAACAGCCTAGGAAACTAAAACAAATAATAAAAGGAAATTTCAGATGTATATCTTGTAAATTCACTACATTTCTAAGTAGACCCTAAAAATAGGTTAGGATCATGATTGTTGTACTATTACATTTTATTTATTTTATCTTCATGACTATTTTATTCTTTTTAGATATATAATTTTAAAATTTTATTTTAACTTAAAAAAAATAATAGACAAAAGGCAGCTCAAAAACTGTGGAAGCATCACCTTAAAAAAAATCCTGTCCAGTCACATTTGCCATATCTAATCCCCAAAACAAATGCAAATCTTTCCTCAGTGTTCTGAAAGGCGAACAAATGAGCATAAACTCATCAAATGACCTGACCAAGGTCTCCTTGTTAATGAAAATAAAAAGAAAAAAAGAAAAAAATGCTTGATCATATTCACATTTCATAAAACTAAATCCCATATTCTTTTTTTATCTTTAGCATTGATAAATGTTTCTTTGCCTTTGCTACAAAGATATTACAATATTACTGTCAACTATAGTCTATAAGTTACATTAGTTGTATTTTTCCAAGTATCACCATATTCTTAACACCTTGTAATTGAGGAACATTCTTGTATTTGTATTATTAAACATAATTGTCATCTACCAACAAAATCACTATATTATACAGTCCCTAGATTATCTTCTAGCTGTCTTTCAATTAACATTAACCTCTCTAGATTACTCCTTTCAGCCATAATCACATTTCTAAATCAGCAGTGTTATTTATACTCATTATATTATATTACCATCAACTCTACTACCTATTTCTACATATTTACAATCAACCTTATTAAACATTGTACATGAATTCATCAGTTTCCCCTTCTCAACTCATATTCTGTCTCCTACTAATCTATACTCCATAGTTTAACTCCATAGGTTTACTCATCATATTTAATTCCTATCAGTGAGACTATACAATGGTCATCCTTTTGTGTCTGGCTTATTTCACTCAACATAATATCCTCAAAGTTCATCCATATTGTCACATGCATCCCAAGTTCATTTCTTCTTACAGCTAAATAGTATTCCATCATGTTATATACCACATTTTGTTTATCCATTCATTGGTTGATGGGCACTTAGGTTGTTTCCATCTTTTAGCAATTGTGAATGATGCCGCTACGGACATTGTTGTGCAAATATCTGTTCCCATCCTTGCTTTCAGTTCTTCTGAATATATTCCTAGTAGCGGGGTTGCCAGATCATATGGCAGTTCTATATTTAGCTTCCTGAGGAACCGCCAAACTGTCTTCCACAGTGGCTGCGCTATTTTATATTCCCACCACAGTGAAAGTGTTCCTGTTTCTCCACATCCTCTCCAACACTTGTAGTTTCCTTCCACCCTCCCTCCCTTCCTCCCCTTCCTTCCCCTTTTCCCCTTCCTTCCCCTCCTCCCCTTCCTCCCCTTCCTTCCCCTCCTTCCCTTCCTTCCCTCTCTTTCTCTCTTTCTTTTTTTAAATATTGGCCATTCTGTAAGATGTGAAGCGATATCTCATTGTAGTTTTAATCTGCATTTCCCTAATAGCTAGTGATGTTGAAATATTTTCATGTGTTTATATTTTATTTTTTTCTTTATTATTTTTTTCTGTTGTGTTTTTTTTGGCCATTTGTATATCCTCTTTGGAAAAATGTGTATTCAAGTCTGTTGCTCATTTTTTAATTGGATTGCTTGTCTTTTTATCTTTGCATTGTGTGATCTCTTTATATAACAAGGAAATCAAACCCTTATTGGATATATGGTTTCTGAAAATTTTCTCACATTGAGTTGGCTGCCTTTTCACCTTCTTAACAGTCATTTGAAGCACAAAAGTGTTTAATTTTGAGGAGGTCCCATTTATCTATTTGGGACATATAGTAGTTTTATGTTTAACTTTTTTTTGTGGAAATGCCAGACTGTTTTCCAAACAAGCTGTACCCTTTTGTATTACCACCAACAGTGTAGGAGGGTTTCAGTTTCTCCATATTATAGCCAATAGCTATTATCTGTCTTTTTGATTACAGCCATCCTAGTGGGTATGAAGTTGTGTCTCATTGTGGTTTTGATTTGCATTTTCCTGATGGCTAATAATGTTGAACATCTTTTCTTGTGTTTATTGGCCATTTCTATAATTTCTTTGGAAAAATGTCTATTCAGATCTTTTTCTCATTTTTAAATTGTGTTATTTGTCTTTTTATTCTTAGATTTAAGAATTCTTTATATACTCTAGATACAAACCCTTTATCAGGTATAAGATTTGCAAAGCTTTTCTCCTGTTCTGGGAGTTGTCTTTTTACTTTCTTGATGATGTTCTTTGGAGCCCAAATTTTAAAAGTTTTAATGATACCCATTTGTCTGTTTTATCTTTTGATGCTTGTGCTTTAAGAATCCAGGAACATATACACCTGTGTTTTTATCTAAGAGTTTTATGGTTTTAGCTCTTATGTTTAGGCCATTGATCTACTTTGAATTAATTTTTGTATATGATGTGGGGTAAGGTCTGAGTACATTCTTTTGCATATAAATATCCTGATGTGCCAACATTATATATTGAAAAGGCTGTTCTTTTGCCATTTAATTGTCTTGATACCCTTTTCAAAAATCAATTGTAAATGTAAGGTTTTATTTCTGGACTCTCAATTCTATTCCATTGATCTATATATGTATCCTAGCTTTTCTGAGTCATTCCTTTGCAATACTTGTACTCTACTATTCCAATCTCATATGGTGGTGCTGATTTAAAGTAGAATGACAACTGGGCAGGAAGTGACAGAGAAGTGATATTTCAAGTTTATATAAGGAATCTTTTTTTATAGTTATAAATCTGTTGTATTGGCTCTAAAGTGTATGAAGATTTGAAGAAATAAGATAGCTTCTTAAAACAGAATTTCTGTGTTTTGTGAACAATCAGACATTTTCTCTGATGCTATTAAATCAAGTATTCTATACATATATTTTAAAAACCTTTATTTAAAACTGCCCATTATTCTCACATTTGCTGACATGCAGGGCACACATATCTTTACCTAATACTAGGAGCTGCAGATGGAATTTGTATATTCTGTTTTAATTAAACACAATTTTACATTGCAAATTGAAAAGATTCTTTACTGTCTACTTCCAGGAATTGACTGCAATGCCATGCACATAGTGGGTACTCAATAATAAATGCATGTTAAAAGAATGAATGAATCTCTCAAAAGTAGATTTCTCATAATTTCCAATGCAAAACATGTACTGGTATATACACATTATCAGTATAATTTATTTCCCCTTATATGGGCATCAGTCACTTTCAATTTTCCCTAATATCAACCTTGTAAGCGAATTGATCTTAACTATCATTATAAATTGTTAATTTTGTGGTATTAATTTCATGCCAGTAAATCCATTTTGAAGCACCCCACAGTTTTTCTTCTGAAGAGCTGGCTTTCAAGTCAGTTATGAGTAGGAATTGAGTCTAGCTGATTGAGAAATTAGTGACATTTCACCGGGGTCTGTGAAAAGAGCCGGCTTCATTATCTTAGGAGGCATCTCCGGCAGCGGCCACATTTCCACCCAGATGAATGATGGAGCATATGTTTTCTGACTACCTTTGCTGTCAATAGACCTTCTTTGTCTATAGTTACACCAAACCTGATGAACCATTTCTTTGAATGGTCTCGTGGTCAGAGTATAGAGAATTGGGTTCAAAGCACTGTTGATAGGCAGAATAAAAATTACTACCCAAGAGCTTATGGTACCTGAAAAAGAAAAATGAAATAGTTTTAGCATTGATAGATGTCCTAGATTAAAAGGTATAGAAATCCTTTTCCTTGTTTTTTCAGTCCACTCCCTTTTTGTATTATTTGCTTTTTCCTTTGAGATCACATAAATATAAATTCTATATGTGTTTTTAAGATGTCTTTCTCGAGTACCAGTGTTTGAGAGTAGTGCTGGTACTGCACAAGAACAGGGTTTTTTGCTAAGTAGCTTTACTTGAATACATTAGCAAAAGTACTCCCTTAGGAGAAATGTTTTCCACAAAGTGATTACATATTATTGTGTAATCAATAATTGTGTATTATTGTGTAATCAATATTGTGTAATCAATGGAATCAATGATTCCATTTTGGCAAAGACAATATTGTTTAGTATGTAAATCATAACTTTTTTCAAGTGTTTTCATTACTATATAATACATATAGTATTTCTCAGTATGGAGACTACTTTTCTGCTTTTTATTTGATTTTAAAAATAAGTATGCATGTTTAGGCTTTTGACCAGATAGTTATTTCAGTAAAACACCTTTGGCTAATATCTTAAAAATCACTATACTGTACATGCAACTACCAAACACAGATTTTTATTAGAATTTATTTGGTGCTATCTCACCTATTATTATTACACATAAAATATAAAAGATACTATAACCACCAACCAAGGGGTTAAAAATTAAAATTGTATGTTTATAAATTTTTAAAATGTGAATATATACTGCATTATGTATAAAGTTATTTGGTTATTTGCACATTATTTTTCAATACCATGAATATTTTCTTCATAAACTCTCATATCCTGGGGTAATGCTCTCTAAATTGATAATCACTTAATTAGTGTCTATACACACAAAGAATATACAACTATATCTCCTACCAAAATTAATTTCTTATATTCTGAAACAAAATGAGTAATTATTTGATAATTGTTTTGGACTGTTTTCTTTCCTGGTCATCTTTAGCATGGAGAAATCAGAGTTTCAACAATTTGTATGTAATTTATTTTGGTCATTGTTCTTTTGTTCCAATAGTAACTATGTTATTAGGAATTTATGGAAAGAACTGAACGGCTTCTTCCCAGTAAACATTTTATTCATGAACAGAGCCTGAAGAATGTATAAATCTGACTAATAATTCTTGATATGAGTTAGTGCTCAGTATTTTAATTTTACTTCCTAGAGGAACACTACAAAGCAGATATAGTACTTCTTTACAGAGAGAAAACAAATTGTACCTGGTATTTCTACCTGAAGCAGTGAAAGAGATTTCAGTACAAAAATGGGTATCCAGCATAATGCATCAGTAAATACAATAAAGAAAAAACGCTTGGCAAGGATCATCTCTTTTTTAACTTTATTCTGTATTTCAGTTGCTGTAATGGTGCTTTGATGAATGCTGTAAAACATGCTTCCATAGGAAAAAACTATAATGATAAATGCTGCCAAGTTAATACCTATTTAGAAGACAAGGAATATTATTAATGTACATGAACATTCTCTCAAGCAACAAGAAAAGTACATATTCTTTGGTATTCTTGTTAAAGAGAAGATAGACTCTAACATGTGTTTTCATTCTTCAGATAGAATTACTAAGGTGCACAGAACTCATGAAATTTCCTTGAGTTGAAGTATTGTTACTATGAATGATGAAATATTTAATTTTAATGTGGAATATTAAAATGAAATTATAGTAATTCAATGACTATCTTGGGCTTATTTAACTTTCTAGCATTAGAGATGTTTTTCTTTCATATTTTAATTACTTGATGTTATACTTTGAGTATATTCTTACATTGCTGGTTCAAAGCATTTGCATATCTACTCTCCAGACACTTTTTTTGAAAAGTGTTTTTTGAAAAAAAAAAAAATTTTTTTTGAAAAGATAAATACCATTATGTTCAGATTATAAAGGCAAAAAGCTAAAAGATATTTTGCTTACCATTACTGAAACTTTTTTATTTTTTATTTTTTTAGGAGGTACTGGGTATTGAACCCAGGACCTCACACATGGGAAGCAGGCACTCAACCGCTGAGCTACATTCACTCCCCTGCTTATCATTATTAAGGTCAATTCATAAAATACAAGTGTTTAGTGTCTTGGATTTTATTAAGCTGTATCAAATTGGAATTTATATGATCAAGGGGGTAATTTGGGGAAAAATCCCTCTAGGGATTCTTACAGAATCCACCCTCACTTTTAACAAGAAATAATGGATAGAAGAATATATAAAATAAAAATCTGTGAACTTTAAAAGATATAATGGGGTTCATATTGTGATTTAATTTTTTGAATGAAAGGACTTGTAATACAGAAGTTCTTACCAAGAAAAATTGCCACTGAATAAATCTGGGCTCCAATACTTTCTGTATCTTCTGAATGAAGAGGGAAACATACTCCATTGGTGCCATAATAGTTCTTGAAAAATTCCTTATTGCTGAATGGAATAAGAGCCACTATAAACCCAAAAATCCAAATGAGAATCAGAACTGTAATGGTTCTACATTTTCCAGGTCTTAAACATCTAAAAGGATATACAATGCAGATATATTTTTCCAATGTCAGAAATGTTAAAAGTAAAACTGATACTTCTGTAGACAGAACGGCTAAAGATCCCAAGAGCTGACAATGAGTACTCTCCATCCATAGTTGTGCATGCTTATTGTATTCTCCACGAAACTTTAGGTCCAAAGCTCCAATCACAAATAAATATATTCCCATTAGGCAGTCGGCACCTATAGGAATCAAAGAGTTTCACAAATTTAGGAAAATAAATAGGTATAATGGAATTATCAATAAGCAGTAAAATTTTAATATTAGCAAAAAAAAAAAAAAAAAGCCAAATTTCTTCTATTTTTGGGGTTGTGGTGGTAATTTTATTTCTCCAAAGAATTCATTTATGAGCGAGGATCTTTTGTTTGACTTTCTTTGATAAGCACCTTCTACAGTTAATGATGTGGTCATTTGTTTAATGTCTATTTTCCTCTAAAGTGCAAGTCTGTGAGAGCAGGGATTTTGTCTGTTTTGTTTTCCATTTTAGTCTCATAAATAGAAGTGTTGAATAAATGAGTAAAATGCAATTATGTTGAACATTCAATTAGGGACCTAAATGGGGATGTCATTTGGTTTAGTTCTTCTACTGAAATTCTCCTAGCTTAACAAACTAAGGACATTGTCCAAAATCTCATAGAAAGTAATTTAGAAGTTGCTATGATAGAACAATGACCACAGCTTTTGAGGTCTATACTTTAGAATGTACAAAAACTTATTAAGTATTTTGCAGTCAGTACAATTTTGGGGGTTAAAATTATTTACCAAGAGCTGCTCTAAGTGAAACTGTTCTCTCTGATTCTCTTTTCCCACTTTGACATATTTCTCTGTCCCTTTTTAGGTCTTAACTCCAAAGAATCGGCTCTCAGTGTGATATACTACCTGGTGTATTTGCTTTTTAAGCAAACATTACCTATCAGAGGGTGGGTGAGATTTTTTGACTGCACAGGAATCCCACCCAAAGTCCCTAAAATTCCATCATTATATAAATCATAAGGCTGACTTTAATCCCTAAATGCTGATGATATATTCTAGCCTTTACCAGGTAAACTGAGCTTGCTCAAACTTTTAAAGCTAATAATAGAGTAGTAAACAATTTCAGAGTTCTGTTTTTTACATAGCTTGCAATGAAAAAAAAAATTGATATTAGACTTTGGATGAAGGTGAGGGTTAGACATGAGACAGCACAAATAAAAATATAGATCACTAGATGGAACATGGATAAACTCTAGGTTTACTCTAGGTTTACTCATGTAAACTCCCTGAGGACTGGTTTCTTGCTTATTTTTCTTTAACACACCTAAACAATATCTTGCAATCACATTTCAAAAATTAAAAAAAAGTAACAGTACTTCAAAACATTTTCTTCCTATTTAAAGATTTCAAATTATGAATGTAAAAGATTCTAGCAGCTGAGAGACCAAAAGATCAACTAGCTATTAGGCTGATATCTATGAACTGGTCATGCAAACAAACAAACAAAAAAAATTACAGCACTTTTAAAAATTTGACCAGAGAAAGTTGCAATTTTGTTCTGAGTAAAAGATTTTAGGTGCTTTTATAAAATTTTATGCCATCAGAGCCACTCTGAGAGAAAACTAGTGAATAAGAGATGCATTTATTTGTGTAAAGTGACCGAATTACTTTAAAAAAAAAACGTTTATTTCCCTATCACTAAAGTAGTTCCATTTTCATTTTAAAAGATGTGGAAATGACATATACATAAAAAAGAAAATTTTAAAACCAGATAATTCTATAACTCTATTTATTTTCTAATGCCAATTCTTTTGTACATTTTAAAACTATAATTCCTTTTTAACCAGGAAATACTCACAGCAGAGAGAAATGATTGACATGGCATGCAGCTTATTCTCAGACCTGAGATAAGGTCGCATACAAATGACAAAGATGTTTCCAAAGCATGTAACTGCAGATACAACCCAGACAAATACTCTCTGAATAATGCTTGCCAAGAGATTCTCTAGAGATGAAATTCCATCAGTGTTGGGTTTACAGCTGCGAACGTGAGGCGCATAGCCACAGTACTGAAATTTCTTAAAATATCTGGTGTAAAAAGAGAAGGTAAAATAAGACTTTAAGTTAATTTGATGTCATTACACATTAAGATTTATTTTCTACATTGTCTTGGTAGAAAGAAAATGTCTTAATTTGAGACTCAGAAAATTGTAAAACATTAGGGATAGTGAGGCTTTAAATTTAAGTTTAATTCTCATTGACTTGATTTCACCCTAAAAGACTGAGGTAAGAGCTGCAAATTGGCGTAATGAATGTACAAGTGTCAGACATGTCTTAGAACATTAATAAACTGTTAGGATGTGAACAAGAGAATTAATCTACTCAAGGAAAATTTTATTGGGCTTTTAGTATTTAGTATATATAAATGCACTGTTACATAGCTTTTATTATTGCTGCAACTGAGCTTGCTTTTTAGCTCTCAGGGGAAGAGAGAATTAAGTGTTTTCTCCTCAGTGCTTCCAAGGCTTTCCCATTATAGAAGTTATATGTAACTATTTACTAACATGCCTATCAGACTAGATTTTGGTACATAATACATGTTTAATAAATCTTTGTTGAATGAATGCTTTTATGAAAAGAGAGAGCCCCCTTGTTGATAAAAACACCACCTGAATAACAAATAATTACTACTGTGCTACCACCAGTACCAACATCATTTATTGGGCATCTTCTAGGTAATAGGAATAAATTCTCACATCAATACCATGAGGCAAGTATTAGTATCACCATATTAGGAGATGAAACTTCAATGGAGTCAAACTATTTGTTAGGAGATTTTCTAGTAAATGTAGAAATTGGGATTCAAATAAGATCTATTTGCCTTTAAACACATGTGCTCTGGTAAAAAAAAGTTATGCTATATGGAGCTATAATAATAAGTAGAGTAATACAAGCTTGATTATTATAGTATATTATCCAATTAAATTCAAGTTCCATTGCTGATATTTCCATCCTTTTGTATTCCAATCCTTGCTCACCATTTTCTCTCTGAGCTACTGAAGGAGAGGAGAGCAGAACAAGAGGAAGGAAGGAGAGGTGGTTGCTATTTCAGTTTGTTACATGTGTCTTAGGCTGAAGTTATGCTTCCATCAACAGAATTATAATGAATATTGGTTTGTTGGTTTGCCTGCCCAGCATCCAGTCATCCTTTTGGTAATAGCATTCTGATTTCCTTTCAGGGAATTATTTCTCCACTTTGAGAGAAGTCATGGTGGGAGCTCCAGTGGAGGTGCTTCCCAGGTAAAGAGTAGGTAAGAGCTCTAAGCAAGATCAATTTGACTTTATCTCCTGGAAGTCTGCCTCTTATTGAATGACACTTGGATAGATAATTCCAGCAGCACTTGGATAAGACTATAAGACTGTTATTTAACTCTTGCCTGCATCTCTAGATCTGCCATAATTTCTTGTGAATTCAAGTCTGTTCCTTTAGCCCTTTCTTGGATTCTATGAGCTACACCATTTTCTTCCAATAAATTCCATTTTGCTTATTTACCGAGAGTGTTTTATGTGATGTGCAAGCAAGGAATCTTTTATAAGTATTCTATCTGAGGAATTATGGAAAACAAAAGCATTATCCTATGTTAGACTTAAAGTATAAGCAAGATTAAAGAGTTGATGGTGGCTTATCCGACACTGTCTAAATTATTAAAAATCAATTACCATGGTATGGAGATTATCCTAATTCCTGCAATTAGATTGCATGCAATTAAGGAAAACGCTTTTAAAACATGTAATCAATGGTACAACTAGGCACACTGTTTGAGTAAAACTTTTCAAAGCTTAGCATTTTCATCCATGTACATTTGACCCAGTCATAGACGCCTGACACTGAGGCAATTTTCACTGAGGAGGATCTCTGTCTACCTTCCTCCATTTATAGCGATGACTTATTTATAATTACTTTGTTTTGCATATATAAATTCCTATGCCTTCATCTAGCAGCACTTGTACTATATGTACAAATTACTAGCTTACTAGGCAAACATCACTATCTGTGAATGGGATCAGAGCCGAGGAGAACTTTTTACAGGACATAGTAGATTCTCTCCATATTCATGTTCTCTCACATTAAAAAATATCACTTAGGAGGTTCTACCAGACTGTGGAAAATTCAAAATCACCATGTCCAAACATCAAAGTTTTAAGAGTTAATTATTATTTAGGCAAATTAGTCAGTAGAAAACATTAATAGATTATATGCATTGGATAGGGATGTATTATAGCAATACATGTGTGTGAGTTTGAATTTTGTGAATCTCAGAAAAGATTATGTTCTTAAACTAATCCTTTCCTGGGGCCTTTTGGTTGCATTAAATTCAGTTAAAGGGACTATGATTAAATCACTTGATAAGATCGATTTAGGGTTTTTGATAGGACTATGTCAGTGAGGCGTGAGCCAGCTTGGGTTTCTGCCCTCTTGCTGGGTCTGATATAAATGGAGACACACAGAGACACACACAGAAAAAGGAAGCTGCCGTTTTTGATCCTGCCACATGAGAGAGGACTCAAGGATTGCTAGCTGCCAAAGCTTAAGCATGAAGCCCCCAAGAGGCTTCGCCCACGGAGCAGTTTAAAGCTGAAGAGATGAGCCGTATGCCTGATAGCCACAGCTGAATTCAGGAAGAAAGTGGCGCAGTCAAGACTGAGAGAGGGGGCCCTGAAAGAGATAAGCCCTATTCCTGGTTGCCCACAGCTGAGCGACGGGAGATGGTGGATTCTGGAGGGGAAGGCAGGGACCTTGGTAGGGATTGTCAGCCATCTTGCTTCACCACATGGCAGGACCCTAGGATCACCAGTAGCTGACTTTGGTGAGAAAGCATCTCTGCTGATACCTTAATTTGGACATTTCACAGCCTTGGAACTGTAAGCTTGTACCCTAAATAAAATTCCCATTATAAAAGCCAATCCATTTCTGGTATTTTGCATCAGCAGTCTATAGTAAACTAAGACAATGTGAAAACATCAAACAGATTAAAATCAAGGCAAAGAGCAAGATAAACATCTACTTACATGTGGGAGAGGTTCCTAAGAGGTCTAAACATCTTCTGTTGAATATTTGAAATTTCAATTCCTTCCAGGCTGCTAAAAGTATCAAATTAATAATCAAACAAAATAGAGCATGTATATTATATATGGTATAATAAATTGAGTTTTTATGAAGGACAATTTAATAAATACTTTTAGCTAACACTTATTCTGAACAGTGTTCATACTCAGCCCACCCTTGTTACAGCCCCAAAGCCACCTCTTTTTAGTTCTTTTATACATGTCTTCTCTATTTGATATTTTTGGATCCTCAGAGATCATGGAAAAATGCTTTATGCATAGTAACTATGAATAAATATTTGTGAAATAAATGAACAAGCATTATCTTTTGGACAATATTATAATGCAGAGGGGTTTTACATCTTTGGAATTTTTCTAATAATTTAAAAATAATAATACT
The DNA here is from genome assembly GCA_029593785.1 of Cabassous unicinctus. NCBI lineage: Eukaryota > Metazoa > Chordata > Mammalia > Cingulata > Chlamyphoridae > Cabassous > Cabassous unicinctus. The sequence continues at coordinate 16,704 of JAQZBX010044099.1, forward strand.
TCTTTTCTAATAAAATATGTATTTTACTGACGGAACACTTGAATTGAATAAACTAAAACATCTCTTTAAGGCAATTCTTAGACTCTAACAGAATTTTTGTTCTTTTATTTATTTTTTTCCAGTGGTAGAAGTAATGATTTATATAATCTAGAAGATTCCATCTTGGGGTTAGGATTCCTGTGATCAACTCAGATACCCAGTGCTGATAGAGGTATGAATATGCACAGATCCCTTCAGAGGATCAAAGCAAACCATCCAATGTAAGCTCCTGGTGATTGGGAAAAAGCTTTAAAATGAGTCATCATTATATAATAGCTTACAAATATATAAGATAACATAAGATATAACTAATAGTGATCTGTTTTTCTTATAGTCAAGCAAGCACTCATATGGTTTTATGGAGCTTAACTAATGTTCTAGGAAGAAAGCTTCTGATTTGAAAGATCCTATGAAAATATAAGCTATTAGTATTTTACAAACAATTTCATCACAAAACCAGAAGTGTATACGTACAGAGACTTGAGTTTGACAAGATAACCAAATTGGTTTGCTTGAATTTTCTGGATTGGGTTATAGGAAAGATTCCTGTTCAAAAAGAAAAAAATGGCAGTAATAGGTCATTGCTAGAAATTCTTGAGTAAAGAGAAAGTGTATCTGTTGACTTTGGGTTACTTCTTAAAATTTACAAAAAAGTACAGTAATAGTATCTGTCTCAAAGGGTTGATTGGGCATTCACCTGAGTTAATGGAGGTAAAACACTTAGAACAATGCCTGATTTTAATAAGTATGATGTATTAGCAATAGAGAGCTAAGGCAGCGTGAGTATGCAGGTAGTTGTCAAGAAGGACTCCCACCAAAGAAGTGGTGGGGAACCTAGAGAGAAACCACACCCAGCTCACATTTTGCCTAGGCTCCAGTGTGGTTTAAATAAAATAAAAAGAATCTTAAAAAAAAAAAAAAAAAAGAATCTTATTTGGCCAAATCTGAGTCAGTGGAATCAAACCTAATACTTTTTACAATAAATCTTGTAACAAAGAGTGACATATTGTATTAGCTCTTTGAAAGGCATGAAATAAAAAGTAAAAGTCAATATGTAGGGACAAAGAGATTTAGATCAGAGTGACAATACAGCTGAATTTGAAGGAGAACTTGTCAGAACCTTTGAGAAGCAACATCTTGAAATAAGAATCATTGATTAAAGGGAGCTTCTCAGGGTAAGTTTTCTTTTAAGAAATTTATTCTAGATTAGACCACTAGTAAAGTGGGGGGTGGGGGGGCTTCTGGGAGCAGGAAGGTTACAGAAAGAGGAAAAGAGAGGAAGAATAACAATGAAAAATTAGTTGCATAAGAGAAATACGGTAGAAAAATTAATATCAGTCTTACAATTTTGAGAGCTCCTTCAGATCCTTAAACACATGTTGTGGAAGATTTTCAATCTTATTACTTCCTAAATCCCTAGGAAAATAGTTGCAAGCATGTTTTATTATTTTCTAAAGACTTTTTTCATCATTCTCAAATTCATTAGGAAACCATTCTACAACTTTCTAATAATGGTATTGGTGATTTTATATTGATTACCAAAACTCAAAGTTTTTCAAAAAAGGAGTGAAAATGGGAAAGTGTAAAAATATTTTATCTCATCTTATCACTCCCTCAGAGATAAGTACTTGATGGCGTAAAATCTAGTTCTCTAATTCTAATTCACATATGTATCGTGCATCTCCTTTCTTTTTCCTTCCTGGTGAACTCCTATTCATCCTTCAAGACTCTCTTCTGTGAAGCCTCTGTTGCCCATGGTAGTTAGTGTGTTCTCCTATTTTCTCCCATATAGTCCTTGTGCACGCTTCTAAAATAGCACATATGACACATACAGCACAAATATTATATTAAAACTTTCTGTACATGTATTTCCCTTTTGAAGTGTGTAATTTCTTAGTGTGCAAGAACTACATCTATTCATCTTGGCCTACCCAGAGACTAGCTCAGTCTTGGACTAGCTGTTCTTTCCATGCCCCATTAGAAGACATTTAATAGACTGAATCTGCCTGCTTCATATTTAGGTAAAAGTGGGGCATAGTTCTAGTTTCTTGTATGGGAAGCCAAATAAAAAATTGATTGTGTTTGTATTGTGTTATGCCAAACAAATTTAGAGTAGTCAACCAGAACATTAAAACTCTAACAATTTTTGGTGGGAGTGCCTAGTTTTGGTTATCAGACCAAAATTTGGGATATAGTTCTCACAGCATGAAATATATAATGGGCTACAGCCTAAATGACATCTGAAAGGATGATTTTCTCAACTTCAGTTTAGAAAGTTGGTCTAAACTTAGACTTGAGGTCCATTTCTGAATAGGCTTAGGAAACATTATTAGAGAAGCTGATTTTTAAAGCACAAATTAAATCAAGCACATGGCAAAGATTTTTGACCACTAGAACTACTTTTAAAGTCCTCTGTGACAGTCAGTCCTGATTACTGCCAGTTTATTTGCCTTCATTAACTCTATTGGTGTGATAAGCTTGGAGGAGTATAGAGCATAGTACAACCCTTTCTCAAAAGGACAATCTTCTTTTTCTAGATCTAGACCCATCCATTTAAAACCATCACCTCTTGAGAACTGCCATTTTCATCCTTGTAAATCTGATTTTTCAGGTAAATGTTTAATATGAGATAAGCAGGCTTTAGGCAAAACTAATCCTTCACCTTGGTTACTCTCTATTCAGCTTTTGTTGATCTTTTCTTTACCTTTCAACCTGGATTAGCACTGGTTATAGACTAAACTGTTTGTATTCCATGTTCACTGCTGGTTACTAATTTATGAAACCTACATTTCACTGCTACCATGAGGATCAGGATTTAGAGGAACTGTCTTTTGATGTTCAGATAGTGATTTTAAGTTGTCTAAAACAAGGAAAAGTATGGGCCACTTGACTAACCTGTATTTTAATGGCTGGATAATATCTTTGAGCCACATCCATCCCCCTATAAAGACAGACACATTGACCAATAGACCTAAACTGATGGTTCAGAAACAGACCCTCACATCTATGGCCAAGTGATTTTTTTTGTTTGTTTGTTTGTTTTACCGGGAGGTCCATGGGGATCAAACCGGGATCTCTCCATATGGGAGACGGACGCCTAACCATTTGAGCCACATCCATCCCCCTAATATCTTTGAATTACCTAGATGTACCTAACTCTACGATTGAGAAAAAAGTAGCTTCATATATGCTGATGATATGGCTCAATTGTCATATAAGAAGAGTTATTGTAAAAGATGTTTTATTCTAATATTGATATTTTCCTCTGGAATTGTGGACAATTGGTACTGACTACCAAAAAATGTTCCAGGATGTATTAATCATTATGGAAAAAAAATGTTGAGATTTCAATGGTTTGTTTGTTTACTGATGTGTTGGAGCAGAATTTTTTTTTTCTGAGAAATGTTCCTGCCCATTGCATACATAATTCCTCCATCTGTCTCAGGACCCAGGTGAAGTAGGTGTCCAGGGAAGCAAAGTTTTCAAAAAAGCTAATTTTTATGAAAAGGATTTAATAGCTCAATTCTAGCAAAAACCCAAATGAGAAAAATAATGCACAAAAATTAAAAATGTCTGAAGAACATGCTCTTCATCTATCGTCCTAAGCGTATTTTCTCCTGACAATCAGCTACTATGTACTTGGTTGGACTACCTGGTTTTGGTTCAACATAGAACTGTTTAATGCCCTTTAGTGTTGACCATCATTATCATTCATGTCATGACCTTCATGCCATTGACCTTCAAAAAGGGGCATTATAAAAATAGCTGTTTTAAATAATTTCTTCCATTATTATAGATAGGGATGTTATACATGAAAGTGTCTAATTTCCTTATGGACCCAGGGGAAAGATTATCCTTTGGTTTCAGAATCAGCAAAATGCTATCTTTTAATCTTATGATCTCTGAATCCTAGGCCTTTAGGCAGCTTAAAGACAAATTTGCATCTCTAGCAGTGGAACATAAAATACAAATAGGTTGCATTTTTTTTTTAAATTTTTTTTTTATTGTGGGTAAAAATCAAATTTTTCACAATACATACCAATATTTGTAAAATGATATATAAATACATATGCATATATGTGCATTTGTTTACATAAATGTTATTTGTTTTATATATATATATATATATATTTTTTAAAGGTGCTTAGATTACCTAAATATTACTCAGAAATTACAGGGATTCCCATGCTCCCCACCGCCCACACCTCCAACAACATCCCACACCACCATTCCTCATCCGTGTGGTACAACACCCGCAATGGATATACACATCCTGGGGCCTTGCCACCGAGCATAGACCACAGTTCACATCACAGACCACACTCTCTCCCACCCAGTTCTGCATGGTATATTTTGATGGAAAATGGCCTACATCCGTCACCGCTACTCCACTCAGGACAACCCCCAAAGTCCCAAAAAAGCCCCAGTATTTCAACTGCCCCTCCTCTCCCTGCCCCAAAAATGTCCAGTGGCCACCGGCTCCACCTCACTGTTACAATTTCTTCCATTGCTTGAATCACAATGTCTACAACAGAACACCACCAAGTCCACTCTAGTCCACAGCTCCTCCCCCAATCCTGAGGGGACTTGGATGGTGATGTCCACTCCACCTCCAAGTGAGAGAGGGCTTATATCCCATGGATATAGTGGATGGGATTATCTTGCCTTCAGCTGCAGGCCCTCTCCGTTCCCTGGGATGGCCGTTGCCCATCGTCGTCTC
>JAQZBX010044100.1:0-21462 GCA_029593785.1 Cabassous unicinctus
GCTTTTCCAAAAAGGTTTTTGAAATAGGATTTCTTTCCCATGTGAGTTAACACATTTTCTGTCACAGTGGATCTGTCAGTGAAATTTTCTTGCAAATCACTGCATTTAAAGGGATTCTTTCAAAGGGGAGATCTCAAACAAATTATGGGAAAGGATCTTTCCTGCACATAGGTTGCATGGATGCCATTTCTTTTTTTTTAATCCATTTACCCTGAATCAGCACCCCTTTGGCTGACTAATATAGACCCTTATACAAAATGGCCGTATTAGTTGCTATGAGATAAATCACATGGACTCTCCTTATCAAAGCTGATTTGGCTACCCCAACTGCAACGTGTTGAAAATTTGAACAATGGAGTCCACCATTGTGTTTCAGCTATACATTAATTTTTTGGAAGAATTGATGACCCACTTGGCTAGTATGTTTATTAGATTAAACTACTTGCTACTAATCCATAATGGCAGGGGCAAAGATTTTCCTTTCAGAAACAGACACAATTTTCGGATGAATTTGCCTCCTTTGTTCATTTTATGGCCACTGTTTTCCTGCTAGCTCTCCTTGTTGTAGACTGTATAATGCCTTATTCACCAACATGGTATTCCAACAAATATTAACTGTGAGCAAGAGATACATTAGATGGCAAAGGAATAGCAGCAAAGACTCCAGTATACAATAATAGGTTTGATAGTATTGTGGAATAGTTAGAGGAAGAATCAGTCAGGATTATTGAGGTGTTCTCCGTGTTTTGCTGTATGATTTAAAATGGCAGGCAAAATATAATGACATTGGTCTTTATAAAGAACATACATCCCCAGGAACTAAGGGTAGGAGGTGGACATGTTCCCTCTAATGACCAGGAAAATGAGCCTTGCAAATCTCCAAGAACAGAGTGTATAATTGACCAAAGGACCTGGACACTGAGCTCTGAAATCCATTTCCATATTTGCACTAAATGCATTTTTTGCAAAGACAACTGACAGCCAAAGAGTGAGAGTGACAGGTATACAAAAGCCAGGTTGTTCTTGTTAGACTCTGAACTCCTCTCAAAGCTCATTTTAGCTTATGGCCTTCTGACTGATTTTGATGAAATTTCCTCAGATTGCATAATGTCTAGGAGGCTTCCATCTATCCTTCCTTCCTACTTTTTTTTATTTAGTGATCAGACTTGCATTTTATTCTGTTGTCACACCTCAAGTTTTCTGTCTCCCTCCCCATTTTTCCCTGCACACACACTGGTGTTTCCCCCAATAATTACACCTTCATGTCTGCTTCTAAGAGGAGCCTGGGTTATACAATCACTTTAATATTCCATGAAATAGTTTACTAGAATTTTATTTCCTATCATTATAACCTTGGGTTCAGTGGATTAGGAAGTCTATGTACCCAAGGGAGAGTGCTTTCCCAAAGGACAACCATCAATATTCTGATCAATTGGTGTCTGAGTCTGCCCCTGGCCATCTAGTAGGCTAGTGCCCCTGACCCAACAGGGGTCACTTTACTGAGCATTGTGATTGATCCCAATCACCAGAGGGAAATTAGAATATGCTACAAAATGGATCCAAGTAAACTATGTTTTTAATCCAAATATTTAGCAGTGCACCTTTTAGTACTCTCTTAGTACACCTTTTCAAAAGAAACATGCAGCCACCCAGTAAAACAAGATGACCAAACAGTCAAATCTTACCAGAAAGAAAGTTTGGAATATTTTACCAGGTAAATATTCCCATTCAACTGAGATACTGAGAAAGAATAACTAGAGCAGACCATGAAGAAGACAATAGACAATGATTTGTATTTGCAATTATATTAGCTGGTTATAGTTTTTTTATGTCACAGCTATGTAGATTTTGTAACGTCACTTTGTCTTTTGTTTAGTCAAAAAGCAGACTGTGAATGCAAGAAGCATTAAAGTATTTTCTCTATAGTACATTAAATTTCAAGAGATTTTGAATGAACATCCATAAACATTTTTATTTATTTAATATTTGATTCATTAAACTCTTATCTAAAAGACATACCTTGTAAACCACTTTTTCTTGAGATTTCAATCTTCTTTTTCTATAATTAAAGAAATTAAATTTCTGAGTGAATTTATACTGTAAATTCAAATTAATCTGGCAGACTATTTTGCATATATTAAAACTGTAATCTGTATTGACTATTTCCAACACTGTGATGAAACCCTTATTGCTGAATTTATACTTACATAATTATAAAAGATCAATGCCATCTGTTTAATTAAATATCAAGTTAATATTAATTTTTATGTCTTCCTAATATTATTATTGGCCTTACTTTATCATCTTACTAGGGTTTTGGTATTATTATTATACATGATTCTATAGGTGAGATAACCTTTCCAGACACAAAATAATATGATTCTACATATGGCCTAGCTGAGGTTATAGTCTCAGTGTATATATTGTTTCTTGTTTAGAGAAAGGAAATTAGTTTCTTCTCCTAACAGGATTAAAATAGGAATCCTTGACCAACAGTTTTAGCTTCTTTTTTTTTTTTTTTTTGGTAGTTAAATTTCAGGGTTTACAAGACTAGCACGTCTTAAATAAAACTATCACATCAGTTTGACTTTTGTAACTTGCTTTTCCTTCCAATTTAATTATTTTCTACTTTCATTTCACTGACATTAAATAACTGATTTTCTGTCACTGTAATATACTGATTTAATCTCTTAACACTGAAAAGGCAAGTGTTTTTATCAGGACTTTAATATTGGTACCGGGAATTTTTGAGAGCTCATGTTTTAGAAGATATCTGGGATAACCTAAACAGTTTTGTGATTTAGAACATTTGTCTAAATCAAAAATTTTAGAAATCCAGTGCTCCTATTGGGTTTCATTTAGGTTACTGTGCGTGAAAACTGATACTGATTGTATGCCTGGCACCCACTTTCCAGGTTAATGGGCATGGCCATCAATGTTGACTGGTCCTTCCTGGTTCTGTGTGGCACTCTACTTTTCTTGGGACTGCATAGCTATGTAACAGCTCCTTGGATTTTTCCTGTATTGCTTACACAAATAGACAGAAGGAAATACTTATATTTTATAAACCTAAATTATATTAACATTGCCTTACTTTAAAAAAATCAATCAAAAAAGCATGGAACCTATCATATCTGCCACCACCACCTTCTTTTTTGAATACTATGTGTTTGAATTCTCTGTAAAAAACATTTCTCTTTTAAAGAACATGTATACAGACATTTTCATTTCTCAATTTGTTTCACTTCACCATAATTATTATCTGTTTTATTATAATAACTGTGTTTTTGTCCTCAGAATATCACCATTTGGATGACAGAAATGTTTTTAAGTTATCTATTATAAAATGAACTATAAACACTTAGAATGATTCACAAAAACCAAATCTATGGGGTCATGACTAGTATTTCATTAATGGAATCATATAGATAAAAGAAAAAGACATTAGTGAGATGGTACCTTCTGAATCTATTTTGCACCAAGGGTGATACCTGTGTGTTGCTGGACTTCTATACTAAGGCTCTTGGGGAAAAAGTACATATAAAAATAGTTAAAAATTATGAAGGAAATGGAAAATGATGAATTTCATCTAGTTTTCAATCAGGGGAAAATAACAGAAGTTAATTCAGCATATTTGTTCATAGTTTTAGGAAATTACTATATTTATCTATTTACTATATGCAACATTCTGCCAAAATTTACCTACATTAAAAAGTGTGGGCTTTTCTTTTACTTTTCTTTAAGAGGAGTTTCCTTTGGGTTTTAGTTAGTTTTTAATCTAATAATATAGTATTCATTACACATTTTAATATATTATTTTAGCCTTTTCTCTCTAAGGTTGCCCTAATTTTCATATTGTATTTCTACAGAAATGACATGTATTAAGGTGGAAAATTGTGTAACTCTATAAGTATCCTTGATCATGATGGACCACAATGGCAGCCATGCTTGAAATATAAGTAACCTGATCAAAAATAGTGCATGCATCATCTTAGAGGTAGAGAATCTGGATTTATTTCAAGAGTTTATGAAAATCCTCTTTCACAGCCTTATTTCTCAGACTATAGATCATAGGGTTCAACATGGGGAACTCCACAGTGTAAAATGTACAAATTATTTTGTCTCTCTCCAGAGAATAGCTAGATTGGGGGCAACCGTATGTGTAGAGAATGGAGTCATAGTATAAGGTGACTGAGATCAGGTGGGAGGAGCAGGTGGAGAAGATTTTGAGGTGGCCCTGGGTGGAATGGATCCTTGAGATGATTGCAATGATGAAGAGGTAGGAGGCCAGAATGAGCAAAGTGAGGATAATGTTGTTGGAGGCAAGGATGAAGAATAGCACAGCCTGGTAGCCATCATTCCTGCCACAAGCGAGATTTACTAGGGGAGGCAAATCACAGAAAAAATCATCAATGATATTGTCACCACAGAATTTCAAGGAAAATGTACTTTTGGTGATGAAGGAAGAATTAATAAAGCTATCAAGATATGAGGCTGCTACCACTGAGAATAAATCAGTGACTTTGAGATGGCCACATAGCGGTCATAAACCATGGCAGCCAATAGGTAATACTCACTATAGGCCAGCCCAGCAGAGAAGAAGAACTGAGGTACACAGCCTGCAAAGGAGATGCTCCTGTTTTCAGAGATGCAAGTCATTAGAATCTTTGGGGTGTACACAGAGGAATACCAGAGATCCAGAAAAGCCAAGTTCCCAGTGAAAAAATACATGGGCATTTGGAGCCCAGAGTCCTTACAGATCAATGCCATGAGAGTGGTATTTCCCACCAGCGTTTCAGAGTATATTCCAAGGAATAGCACAAACAGAACAAGCTGCATCACAAGATCTATGGTGAAGCCCACCAGGATGAATTGTGTCACGGTGTGATTGGCCCTCTCCATGTCTATAAGGAATCTCACCTGAGAGGAAAGAAAATGAGTTTTCATCTTGAATCACTGTGCTGAATAAACTGAAAATACGATCAATGAATAACATCACACCACTGGTAACTCTAGAAGTTTAGAACAAACCTAAAAATATATACACATATTTTAGATTTTTAAAAAATTTACAACAGTCAATCACAATTTACACATACATATTCAAATTCCTCATTTCTAAGTTGACTTATTTTTTCCCTAGGAATGACATAACAAAGAAGTTTCACCCTTTACTTTGAGTAAAGCGCTGACTTAGTGTTTAATATGAATGATTTAATGCATTCCATAAATACTTATCATAAGTAGGTTTACAGATTAAGAGCAATGATTTTACAGATGACTAATTTGAGTTTTAATACGTAGTTAGAAGTTACACATTTAGTAAGTCATTAGGAGTTACACAGTTAATAAGTGGTAGTGTTTTCTCCAGAGACCAGGTACTGAAGTACTAACCCACTTCTTTCTTAAGTGATATTAGTTTAGTAGTTGCTAGTGGTTTCTATTGTTTGCTTTCTTTTTGGTTATATCTCCTTAATTAAAAAACAATATGATATTGCAGAGGGATTCACATGTTGCCCACAGATAGATAGGTACCTTACACATACGGGTTCAGAAAAATGTTCCAAGAGCTATCCCAAATCATCTGCTGGAAAATTCCTGAGATTTTATATTTGCAATCAATCCTGATTATGAGTATAGAAATATTCCAATTCATCCCGACCCAGGATCAAAACACTTACCTACAACTTTCACTGTCACAACTAATGAAGGTGAACACTGAGCATTCAGGAAATTATACCTGCTCTTTTTTCCCAGTGTACTTGTACCTATTTTCAGTATTTCACTTGAGGATGAAATATGGGCACCACATTACAAGTTAAAAATTTGCTTTAAGAGAGGTGTTTTCTACTGGACAGTCTGACCCAGAGCTTATGGAAACTTTTGCTTGGCTTTCTCTCTAAATGTACTATACACCTGCCACCTGAAAAATTAAATAAACTGAAAGAAATTTAAAGTATTTCATGATTTATTTTGTGCATGAGTATAAAAAGCTCTCTTTCTCTAGTCTGCTATTCTCGGGGGCACTTGAGGTATTCACAAGGGCTATTCCTATAATAAATGATCCTCAATGGCTAATCTTTTAGTTTCTATGTTAGTTACATGGTTTTTTCATCCCTTTCTTTAATGCAAGTTGCACTTTCTCACCACTGAAAATGGAAACCCTGATTTTTTTTTTTACTCTCAGTAGGTTCAGAAACTGTTATAGAATGTTGGTGGTATGTAATAATGAGACGGTATATCTTATTTCATATAATCATTTGTAAATCATTGTAGAATCATTATGAGAATAAAACAATTGTTATGCTGCTGGTAAAAACTGAATAAAAGAATTTACCAAAAAAGTGCAGGAAATCCATCATTGTAACATTCCTATATTCAAACCAGCTAGTTCCAGCGTCTTTTCTAAAATTTATTGAATCTCAAGTGTATTAGATTCATGGATTTTATCATGGTTTTATAACTTGGCAGAATGATGAACATGACAATTAAACAAAAATATCCATTGGCAAAGTTGGGTCAATCTTATTTTATAACTCTCAAAATGTTTTGGTTAGAGACTGTGCTCCCCATTGATAGATGCATTCAGTCATAACTGTCATTCACATTACATATTGAGTTTTGATGAAGCCAAATGAAAATATAATATATGCACATGTATACTGCACATATGTATCCATAAATGTACATTTGGGTATTCATAAACATATAGCTATTAATATTTCTCTAATATGCTATCTTCCAGTTTTCACTATAGAAATATTCCCATAGTTTTCCATTATGCTTTCTGATCCAGAAGACCACTTGTATAGACTGTATCAATTACTTTTGGCCAATGTAGGGAAGAATTGAAAGGAAAGAAAAGCTTGAAATCAGAGTATTAATCCAAGGCTTTTTCTCTGTAAGGTCAGTTAGAGCCACATTCACCCCTTGACCAAAGCCACAGTACTGGTCCTGCTGCACTCAGCTAAAAATCTCTCCCTTTTTCTCTGGATTCGATGACTGCTCTTTCCCCTGCCCCTTCAGTCTAGATGTGGTAACTCTCTGTAGCAAAGGACTACTCTTTCTTTTTTAGTTTCTTATACTCTTTTTACATATTGTAAACTGTCCCTTTAATGATTCTTCTTAAATTGCCCAATTTGTGTGTTGTATGTTTACTGTCAGACACAGATTCTTATGATATGATAAATGATATTAGGAACAACCCTAGAATCAATCCCTCACAAAGGGTTTCTAGTATTAATTTGCTCACATATTTAAGGAGTATCCAGATAAGTCTCTAGGTGGGGAAATAGGACACTGATAATTCATGGCATTGTAGTGTCATCATGATAGTTTATTTTATTATCAGTGAGGTCATTTCATGAAGTGTAGGTAGAGATTAGGGCAGAGAAAAATTTGTTGATTCTGGTACAGAATTATTGCTATGATAATGCTGATTATGAAAATGAGAGCTCTTCTTTTGAATTGAAAACCACTAATACCCTATTTTAAATTGGAAAGGGCAATTGGAAGATTTTACCTGCAACTTTAAAGGAGTTTCTAATTGCTGACAGTCCAATTGGAAATATTTGTTTGAGGTCCAAGCCAGGACCTGAGTGTAAGAACAGTAAAGTTGCAATAACCATTAAACGCTAAACTTTACCAGAGTTTCTGTGGCAGACTGAGAGAATTGGTGGGAGGAAGAGGTAGGACCATAAAGCATGCCGTAGTGATATTGGGCAGTTAAGGGTAAGACTAATAACAAAAATCCCTTCTGAAGAGGTAGTCCCTAACTTCCCCTTAGATGAGGGAACGAACTGCACTCAAGATAAAATTTCCTGATTTTTTTTCCTCTTATGCACTGAGATAAAAAATATATATATGGAAAAATTACCTATCTTACATCAACTATAGTTTGCTTCCAAGATACCAGTATCTCACTTTAATCTTCTCTTTTGAATACATTAGTGCTACTTAAATTCTTCTTTGTTCTTTTTTCATAAGTTAATAAAACTTTTAACGATTTTGTTTTTAGTAAATACTGCCAGGATTCTGTTTGGCATACAGAGTAGATTCAGCTTAATATAGCTTCTTTTTTGTTTAAGCATATAAGCAAAATTGACTTAGTGCTTTAAAGTCAATTAAAAAGCGCATGTTATCAATACAGAAGGAAGAGTAACCTATCATACCTAACAAGGACCCCTGAAAATTTTCCTACTGTTGAAAACAACTCAACTGTTTGTAGATTTCAGTTGTGTATTTCCTGTAAGTTGATCAAAATGTCTGGAAAAATATGACTAAAACTGTGTGCATCTTTATATATATATATTTATTACTTGATGTGATTAAGCTAATTTTCATTAACAATAACAAAAGTCATTCAATGGCAGCACTTAGGAAGTTGTCTGATAAGTTTATGTAATTCTTCTCAACATCTAATCTCACCATTCCATATTGCCTGAGAAACAAGAGCCAAGTATCTCATAGACAAGATGAAGATATCCAACTTGTACTTAGAAGATGCATTTATATGTTACCAGACATAAAGCTCATTGTGAAGATCTATATGATATGACCCATGCAACATCAAGAAGGCTCTGTGACCCTGACAGGCCCTCCCTGCTATGCACCAATATACTAACAAGGATGTTTATCTTATTGACTGATTACCTAATGTTCAGGAGGCATCATTATGTGGGAAGGTGTAATTTGTGTAATCTACATTTATTAAACTCATTACCTAATCTTAAACTAAATTTTCTTGAGTTTGTACATATATTTTTCTATTGATTAATTACAATTCCTTAGGAATTTATTCTTTAACTAACATTAAAAACAGATAAGTCTTTTGAAACGTTCAAATACTTACTGAAGTCAAAGCATGCTTAATATGATGATGACAGATCATGCTGCTAAATGTCCACTTAAACCTAAGTAGAAAACATCAAATCTGTAGATTTAATTAATTTCTTCATTATGCCTATATTTTGTGTTGTGATTTCCTTTGATTATTGATATGTATATTTTATCTAACTATGGTAATTTTATTTATCAATATTTCAACTTTCTTGGAATTGAGGTAACCTTTCTAAAGAAAAATAAATAATATTTTCTCATGCCAGCTAAGGTTTCAAGATATGGACCCTGAAATCTTGCTTATCATTTGAAATATAATACTTTTCCTGAAGTAAATAAAATAGGAATAATGTGTCAAAGGATAGTTTTTTTTTCCCTTTTTATAGTTAATTTTAAATGTCAATATGACTTTTATGTCCACCATAGGTCTTTTCCTCACTTCCGTATGCATAATTTTGCCACCTATCTCACTCTAAAAAAATTTACTTTCAATTTTCACTTAGCCAAATAAAGGAAATAAATGTTTTAATAATATTATTATTTGATTTAATACAAGACCAATTTAGTCTTGTAATAACTTTAGTCTAATTAATAAGGCTACTTTGTTTCTTCATCTATAAGATCAGAGACTGATCCATTACAATTAGTGTTTTTTGTTTTTTTTTAGGAGGTACCAGGAATTGCAATCCCAGGATCTCATACATGGAAGGTAAGCACTCAATCACCGAGATACATCTGCACCCCATACTTAGTTTTTCATGTGAGTACTGCTATCTAACTCAGAATATTGGAATTATCCTCTTTCTATTTGGTTCTTTTCTGTGGCAACCATTGCTGTCAATTATTATGGTTACTTATCAATGTTAATTATTCCTTACTGATATCTGTAGAGCCCCTAATTTTGCTGAGTCCACTTGGAAAGTTCATAATTATTTATATTTATTATTTACTGCATATACAAATAAAACATGGGCACATTATAATGATTGTAACAAATACTTTTGACTTATGGATGTGATTGTAGCTGAAATGAGTAGTCTAGGAAGATTAATGTTTGTTGGAGGACAGCTGGAGGATAATATTGGGAATGTATAATAATGATTTTGGCAGTAGATGCGGATTGCGGTTAATGTAAATACAGGAATGTTCTACTACAGGATGATAAAATGTGGTGATACATGGAAAATATGACTAAAATAATTTATGAACTATAGTTAACAACAATATTGTAATGCTTTTGTTGCAAAAGCAAAGTTGGTACTATATTAATGATAAAGCTAAAAAAAAATAAAATGCAGTTAGTTTGTGAGATATGAATATGATTGTGTGTTTTTTCGGTTTTTTCAATAATGAGGCTTTGACTATGTCATTTAACTAATCTGTATTCATATTTGTATCTTCCCGAACACTAAAGGCACAACTGATTTAGTAGTTGGAATTAAATGAAGTAAAAGTGCTTGGAAATAAATTTTTAGGAGTAATGTTTCTATAACTTGTTGAGCTGCCTTTTTCTGTTATTTTATTTTTTAAACTTGAAATAAAATTATTAAAAATTAAAATATGAGCATACCTATATATTTTTTTCACTTACATATATTGAGTCCATATTTAACCATGTTAACAGTACTTTAGTTTTAAAGCACAATCAAAATGAAATAATCTACTCTATTTATCCTTCTTTTTTTTCATCACTACATTATTATACTCTTTCTGTGTACTTTTTTTTTTACTATCATAGACTCCTTAGTGTCCAATGTTTTAATATATTTCTATTAAATATAAGTATTGTTTTTTTACTATTACAATTTTTTTTGATGCTCAGAATTTCACAACTTTATCAGCAAGAGACCACTGGGCTATTTTGTTCCTGCCCCTGCCCTTGATAGAATCATTCCTGTTTTCTAGATACAACAGGATGTTCCAGGCACATGCTGTTTATCATCTTACTCTAATACATAGTTCCAGCTACCCTCTAAGTACATTCTTTTAGATTGGTAGTAGTATTAGTGATGGAATTTTAGATCTAAAGTGTGGATATGCATACCAGGGTTTAAATCAGATTGTGTTTTAGCATGGAAAGAATGATGGTCCGAAGTATTTCTCTGCTGATTCAATGACTACTGTGTTGTCTGGGTGGTCATGGACTGGGAAAGAATAAGATTGGAAAATAAATGGCAAACAGGTCTGGAAGAGATGTATGAGTAAATATCTAGGAAAAGACAGGCTATAAATATATTCATGCTCCATTTTTAATGTCCAATATCAATTGCAGAGAAGAGAATAATCAGGTAGACAAGATGACCCACGTTGAGGATGTTCGTAAACCTTTCTCCTAAAATCCCTGTACTAAGTGGGCCCATTACAAATTAGTCATGGTAGGAAGGATGGTGGGTATATAAGGACTCACCAATATATCTCTTCTCACTAGAGCTAAAATGGGTCCTGACACTTTAGTGTGTCTAAGCTACTAATAGCAGAGGCCATCAATGAGCCACTGATATGGAACTATTCCCTAAGAAGATGAAAGAGCCACATGTGACAAGCCTAATTACGATTTTCCCTCATTTCCATATGTGTAAATTCCTTCTCTAGCTGAAATGTTTTTTCCAGTACCCCATCCTTTCAGGACTTAAATTCATGGATTTCCAGAATAACTCAATTATTGCCTAGATATATATTCCACAAACTTACAAATTTGAGAATCATCAATATCTGTCTCAATTTGTATCTCAAACCAGGTCTGCTTCCTTGAGCTACACGTATCCAATGACCTAATTGTCATTTACATTTATTTCAGATACACCTAAAATTTTACATAGCCAAGCAGAATGATTGATACCCACCCACCCCTGACTTTGAACCCATGTTCAAAAGCTTCCCTTCTCAAATAAATTGATGTAGAATAAACTAGGTTTTGCTTAGGGAAAAAAAAACCTAGAAAATATTGCCATTTTATACTTTTCCTCATTCTTTATAACCAAATCAAGGGTAAGTCCTCAGTGTTTTATATTGATTGATTTTTTTTCTTTCTCTCTTCCACTTTAACTATCTTCATCCTGACAAAACTGACCAGAGCCACTATCATATTTTCTCAGTGAAGTGTTACTACTCTCTGTCTTTTGTTTCCTGGCTCTATGTTCTTTGTAGCATTTGAAGTCATTTTAAATCATATATCAGATCATAGTACATTTTTCCTTAAAATACTCTGATTTTATAAACAGAATAAAACTGCAACTCCTTACCATCATCTAAAACCATGCTAGTCAAAATGTGTTTCAAAAACCAGGAAAATGGGTATCCCTTGCATGATTTTTTCCAAATGAAGACTCTTAGGCTCTGGCCCAGATCTACTGAATTAGTGTGACATTTTATCCAGAAACCTATGTGATTCCATTACGTATTCAAGTTTGAGAAGCAGTAGTCAATAAGGTTCTACATAGTTTATTCCAGCATACCTTTTCTTTTTTATTCATATTCACACATACAGTTCATACAGAAAAAGTGATCTAAGCAAAGCTCACAGTTCAATGAATTTTCACAAATTAACACAGTCTTGTAACCTACACAAAGATTTAAAACAAACAAACAAAACAGAACATTACCAGTCTACCAGAAGTCGTCTTCATTCACTCTTCCAGTCACTTCTGGCTCCTCACTAAATGTAATCACTATCTTGACTTTTAACACCATAAAAAATTTTATCAATTTTTGAACTTCGTATAAAGGAAATCACATAATTATGTGCTCTTTTTTTCCTGTTTTCTTTAATAAAAGATCATGTTTCTGATATTCAGTTATAGCTTTGCATTTCATTATTATTTTATTCATTCTCATTTTTGTCTCATATTCCATTGTGGGATATACCACACTGTTACTTTATTTTTTCAAAAGAGTTAAGTTTGGCTTTATTATTTTTTTTTCTTACACTTTAATTTTCTGTTTTTTCCCTGTTTTCAATTTTATTGATACAATATTAATAAATCATAAATCCATCCAAAGAGTACAATCAATGGTATTTAGTATAACCAAATGTTTGTACATTCATAACCCCAATCACTCCCAGAACACTTTCATTATTCCAACAATTATAATAAACAAAAAAGCAAACAAACAAACAAAAGTCCACACGTCTCAATCTCTATGTCTCACCTGGTGTACATAGCTGTTATTCTTTTTCCTTTTCACTAGTATAATTGTATTTGTATTTTGGAAAAACAGTCTTATATATGCAAGATTACCCATATTTGTGTTTTACATGAGGTTTTACTATCTTATACAGTCTCATGTTACAATATTTAGCTTTCCTTCTAGTAATATACATGACCTTAGACTTTCCTTTACAAACACTGTCATACTCATGCAATAGCACTCTTAGTAATAACAGTGATGATGATTTTGGTAGTGTTCCTTCCTGTTCAATTATTTTGGAATAGCTTGAGCAAGACTGGTATTAGATCATCTTTGAATGATTAGTAGAATTCACTTGTGAAGCCATCTGGTACCAGGCTTTTCATATTTTGGAGGTCTTTAATGACTGTTTCAAACTGTTCACTTGTGACTGTTTTGTTGAGGTCTTCTATTTGTTATGGGATCAGTGTAGGTGGCTTATGTGTTTCTAGAAATTTGCCCATCTCTTCTATATTGTCTAATATTTTGGCATAGCGTTGTTCATAGTATCCTCTTATGATATCTCTTATTTCTGAGGAGTCAGAAATAAAATCAGTCTCATTTCTGATTTTATTTATTTGCATATTCTCTCTTTTTTCTTTGTCAGTCCAGATAAGGGTTTGTTGATTTTATTGATCGTCTCAAAGAACCAACTTTTGGTTGTTTTTATTCTCTCTATTGTTTTTTTTGTTCTCAATTTCATTTATTTCTGCTCTGATATTTACTATTTCTTTCCTTTGGTTTGGTTTGAGATTACTTTGCTGTCCTTTTTCTTGTGTTTCCAGGTGTGCAGTTAGATCTTCAATTTTAGCTCTTTCTTCCTTTTTAATGAAAGCATTGAGGGCAATAAATTTCCCTCTTAGTACTGCCTTCACACTGTCCAATACGTTTTGATATGTTGTGTTCTCATTTTCATTCGTCTCAAGATATTTAATGACTTCTCTTGCAATTTCTTCTTTGATCGACTGATTGTTTAAGAGTGTGTTGTTTAATCTCCATATATTTATGAGTTTTCCCTTTTTCCATCCAGTATTGATTTCCAGCTTCATTCCATTATGATCAGAGAAAGTGTTTTGTATAATTTAAATCTTTTTAAATTTATTGAGACTAGTCTTGTGACCCAGCATAGGTTTTATCTTGGAGAAAGATCCATGAGCACTTGAAAAGAAAGTACATCCTGATGCTTTGGAGTGCAATGCTCTGTAGATTAATGTTGGGTCTAGTTCAGTTATCATTCAAGCTATCTTTTTATTTATCCTCTGTCCAAATGTTCTGTTTAATACTGAGAGTAATGTACTGAAGTCTCCAACTATTATTCTAGAGACATTTATTTCTTCCTTCAGTTTTACAAGTGTGTGCCTCATGTATATTGAGGCATTCAAGTAAGGTGCATAAATATTTAGTACAGTCATTTCTTCTTGGTGAATTGCTCCTTTTATTATATATAATGACCTCTTCATCCCTTATAACACTTTTGCATATGAAATCTATTTTGTCTGATATTAGCATCATTACTCCAGATCTTTTTGGTTACTATTTTCATGGAATACCTTTTCCCAACCTTTCACTTTTAACCTGGTTGTTTCCTTACATCTGAGGTGGGTTTCTTGTAGACAACATATAGACAGATCATATTTTTTTAATCCATTCCATCAGTCTATATCTTTTGATTGGGGAATTCAATCCATTAATATTCAATGTTATTACTATAAAGGCATTATTTCATCCATTCTGTCCTTTGGGTCTCTGTTGTCTTATCATTCTATTGTTTGTCTTCTTATCCTTTAGTTTCCCCTTCCTAATAATCTTCATTTCTAAACTCTTCTCCAAATCTCTTGGCCTTGTTTTTTGCTTTCAGGCTATAACACCCCCTTTAGCATCTTTTGTAAATCTGATCTTTTGGTATCATAGGCTATCATTTTTCTTTGTCTGTGAAGACTTTGAACTCACCCTCATTTTTGAAGGACAGTTTTGCCATATACAGAATTCTTGGCTGGTAGTTTTCTTTCTTTAAGTAACTTAAATGCATCATACCATTTTCTTCTAGCATCCATGGTTTCTGATGAGAGGTCAGCACTTAATCTTATCAACTTCCCCTTGTATGTGATGTTTTCCTTCTCTCTTGCTGCTTTCATAATTCTCTGTGTCTCTGATAATTTTCATTAAGAATATTAGGGTTGTCGGGATATGTCTATTCAGATGTATTATGTTTGAGGTGCATTGTCCTTCTTGGATATTGACATTTATATCCTTCATAAGTGTCAGCAAGTTTTAGGTCATTATTTCCTCATAGATTTTTTCCGTCCCTTTTCAATTCTCTTCTCCTTCTGAGCTACCGATAATGCAAATATTTGTGTGTTTTGTGTTGCCATTCAATTCCCTAAGACTCTGTTACATTTTTCCAATTCTCGTCTCTTCTCTGTCTTTTCCAGGTCAGATGTTCTGTCTTCAAAATCACTAATTCTGTCTCCAAGCAATTCAAATCTGCTCTTATGTGTGTCTAATGCATTTTTAATCTAATCCATGGAGTCTTTCATTCTCATAAGATCTGTTACTTTGTCTTTGCATGCTTTCAAATTGTTCTTTATGCTCACCCAGTGTTTTCTTAATAGACTTTATGCCTTTAGTCATATTTTCTTTAAATTCTTTGAAGTGATATGAGAATTGTGTGATTAACACTGATTAATTGTCTTAAATCTTGTATCTCATCAGGATACTTTTTGTTCCTTTGGCAGGGCCATGTCTTCCAGTTTCTTATTGTCACTTGTAATCTTTTAAAGATTTATTTAGTTAGTTCTCCACCTCCCACCTTGTTGTTTTGTGTTTGCTGTCTGCTCTCTGTGTGTTCTTCTGTGTCTCCTTGTCTTCTCTTTAGGTTGCACCAGGAATGGATCCTGGGACTTTCTGGCGTGGAGAAAGGCACTGAATTTCTTGCACCACCTCAGCTCCCTGGACTGCTGCATCTCCTATTTTCTCTCTTCTATGTCTCTTTTTTGTTGTGTCATCTTGTTGTACCAGCTCTCCGTGTGGACCACCGCTCCTACAGGCCAACCCTCCGTGCTGGCCAGCTCTTCGCTCGGACCAGGTCACCATATGGGCCAGCTTGCCTTTCAGTAGGAGGCCCCGGGAGTCAAACCCTGGACCTCCTATATGGTAGATGGGACCCCAATCCTTTGAGCCACAATCTACTTCCCTCTCTTGTAATGTTTTGCTGATATCTAGGCATTTGAATATGTTAGTAAATTTACTCTGGTGGCCAAATTCTCTCTTTTGCTAATTGTTTTTTTTCACAGCTCTCCTTTTATATTTGGTTCAGCTTATTTCCAGTCTTTAAAATTGCCCAGCTTAAGTTTTCAAAATTGGGCCAGGGACTCACTAGTTGGGTGCAGATTTTCTCCCAGGGTTTGAATGAGAAGCAGTTTTTGTCCATGCAATTTTTAAACCATCTAGCAGATGACACTTGTTAACACACCTTTCCACAGGAAAATCTGGGCTTTCCTGTGTTCCTATGCTGAATCTCCAGATTGGAGATTCAAAGCAGTCTCCGTTGGCTGAATTTACTGAAGAAAAGAACCCTGACCTCCCCTCTTTTTAGCTTTGAAACAGCTGACAGGGAGAAAGCTATTTGTTCCCCTCTCAAGCTAATGCAATGAGTTGTGTTTTCCCCCAGCTTAATATCTTGGGGTTGAGGGAAGGGAGCCCTTCCTGGCCAAACATGGGGGATTGGTAACTCATGTTTATCATTTGAGTTTCTTGGTATCTCTGTCCCTCACCCTACTAGGAGTTGTGTAGCACTGTCCTGGTGTGCTGACCCCCAAAGCAGGTCCCTCAGACAGCTTTTGGTTCTTTCTCCATTGTTTTTGTGAGAGCATTCTGCTTTGCCTTTTAGTCTGTCTCCAACTTCCCACCACCCTATTACTTTTGATTTCCATTTGAGTTGTTTACAGTTGGAAACTATTGTCAAAATCACATCTCTTCTTGTAAATGTCCTTTTATGAATATATGAATGTTTTTCTGTTGAGTATACACTTAGTAAAGGAGCTGGGTCATTCAGCTTTAGTAAAGCTGCCAAATAGTTTTCCAAAGTTCTCGTACCTATTTGCATTATCTGCAATATTAAATAAATTAAAATGTCCCCCTACATTGGATATCAGTAGTGAATCTTTTCTGAGAAAGAATTTTCCAACACACACAAACATACACACACACACACACATACACCAAAAATAGACTCAGGGGCTTTCCAAGAAACTGGGAGGTAACCTAGAGAATTGCAGTTATGCAATACCTGATGGTAAGCTAGTTTTGGTCCAGTAGATATAGCTTAACAGAATGGACAAACATATCATATTAATCAATGTATATCTGTCCCTGGTTTTGCAAGATGCTCCAATATATTTAAAAAATTAATGTGTGCCAGACATTTCCTGTAAACGCCTGCCATACAAAGAAATGGAAACTTAGCCAATCAGAAATACATAATTTAGGATGAGGGCTTTCCACCAGAAATAGCCCAATTAAGGCCTGCAGTTTATATATACCATCAGAATATTTCCTGACTTGCTTCTGCTTTTGCTTTCCTTTTGCACCCCTGCAGCTCTGCTCCTTTCCACATGTGGTTATGATGCTACACAATTCATGAATCATAAATTGCTCAAGTAAATGCTCATAAATTATATCTTACCTAATATTTTATTTTAACAGTAGCCTTCACAGGTTCTGGTTATTCTACATCCTTGCCAAAACTAAGCTGTTTTATGTGAATGTTGTGTTGTTGCTTTACTTTTTGCCATTCCATTGGGTGCTTAGAATTATTGCATCGTAGTTTTGCATCACCTAATTTTGTTAACATCTCTTCCCAATCTATCCCTCATTCTCTGTGCCTAATCGTTTAAGGGCCTTCCTTCTGTTTCCTTTACTCTCTAGAGTCATGCACCTATATCTTCATTCTTGCCTGCTGCTCATCGTTTGGATCTCCACTGAAATATTATCTTCTTAGTTATGCCTTCTGTGTTTCCACAGTCCAAAACAGTATCACCAGTTATTCTTTCTTATCATTCCCAATATGATTTTCTTCATGGTACTTATTAGTACACAATTTATTCAGTTATTTCTTCACCAGTTTATTGTCTATTTTTTTCTACTAGCAATTATAATCCTACAGTTTTGCTTGTAATTGTTTAAACTCCAGAACCTAAAAGAGTGTCTAACGTGTTGGTGGCCTTCAGGCAGCAATTGTTGACTGGCTGATTGGCTTACAACAAAGGGCTTGTTGGGGGCAATTAAAAGGGCTACTGAGTTTAGACTTTAGATAGAATGTACAAGGCATGGAACTGTATAGTCCAATGAACAATGTGGTAGAAGATGGGCTGTGATTAATGATACAAATAGAGTGTTCTCTCATGAACTATAACAAATGTACAATACTAATACACAGTATTAGTATTAAGTATTATTTATTAAAGAGGGGTGTAGAAAAAATATATACCAAATGTATGCTATGGACCATAGTTAGTGGTGATAATCTGATCATGTTCTTTCATAATCTACAACAAATGTTCCACAAATATATAAGGTTTTAGTGGAAGGGTGATTTCTGGGGATTCTGCACATTATACATGATTGTTTTGTTATACATGATTGTTTCATAATTCACAACTTCTGTAAAAAAAACAAACCAACTAAGATCTGCATTTAATATCCAACCCCCAAACCAGGTAACATTCACCAAGGACAATGTGGTCAATCTCTGCTCATGTCAGGCTTTGGATCACATTGCCTTTGAATCTCATATTGTTTCAAGGGAAGTACAGGGTTTGTAGTAGGCCTTTGGGTTGACCATGAAGATTTTAATGTGAGAAATATTCAAGGGTTTTTGATATCACTTATGAACTACACAAACCTAGAAAGTATCTGTCCCCTTTAGATCTCAGTCTTCACAACTGTAAAATGGGTATAAGTGCAGTTCTTTTTGTCTTGTACAGTCTTGAGAATCACTTGAGAAAATATGGGTTAATGATGCCTTATCTGCTATGTATTGTTATTTCCTGTGCATTCTGGGTAGGCTCCATAACAATTCTAGAATCAATGCCCTCTGAAGGGATTGCTAGTAGGTGAGAGCTGGTCTAGAAAACTTCAGCTTAATCAAAGGCACAGCACAGCTGGACATTCTGGAAGATCTTTGATAAAAGTGGTATTTTTTAGACTCTTTCTACATGAGAGCCTGAATGTTGGAACATAGGAAAAAAAGTGGAAGTGGCAGTTTGAAATTCCATATGAGAATGAATATTTTGTTCTTATATTATCTAAGTCCACATATGTTATATTTTTCAGTAAAACTATTGGAAAATATGGCATAAAAGCCTTACCTGGGGAGTTTGAAAAATACATATGCCTGAATCCATCCAAAGAGATTCTTATTTAAATGATCTATAATAAGGCTTGGACATTGATGTTAAATGTTCATAATATATAAAACAAACAGCAATCTATAGGTATTCAGGATTTGAGAATCACCAGATTAAGTGTTATGGCTATGTGGAAACAATACTTGGCTCATTTGTTTTTTTTGTACATGAAAGGGGCTTAATTCATGTTCATTTTTACCCACCTCATTTCTTCTTTCCTTCTTCCTCCCCAGTCCTCACCCCCAGTTGTTCCTTGCTTCCCCTGAAACTTATAAGGAGTGGAAATGTAACAGTGGAGATAATTTTTCATACTCGTTTTAAATATGAATAAACTGAAGATAATGGAAATGGAGTCCCATGTTTGAGGTCAGAAGTCTAGTAAGTTCAAGAGCTGACTTAGCTGCTCCCTTCATAAATTGTTTATAATTAGCTATGATACAGTTGGAGATGGGTATAGATCATTCCAGATGCAGGAAAATGAAGGTTTAAATTCGCTATGTGGATATTTGAGAGTAAATGAGGATTAGAGCCACCTCTATCTTGCCATTGATTCTGGAAAATGGTTCTGTGTGTGTTCACACGAGATCTCTGAAGTCTGCATTTTATGTTTTGCTGTTCTTGTGACAAATGCACTAATTTTTATGATCACCAGTGTGAGGCAACACAGAAGCAACAACTCTGGAAGGTATACCACATTTAAACTGTGGAAAATGTTCATTTGTGGGTCAGCAACAGGGGAGCAACTAACAATTAAATGAACCAGGCATGCTTGAGCACAAATTAAATTTTAAGTATAGGTCTAGGATAGTATCACTCAAGAATCTAAAATTCTGCCTAGCATACTAAAATGAGAAAACTCATGATTTGGGGATTTTATCATGCATTTTTTTCTTTTTGTTTATAAAAGGCTAAATTGGATTATAGCAGTGTCTCATTTGTGGTTATCAGAAAAGAAGGATTATTTTATCTCCCTGAAGTTGTATTATTTGCACATCTGCTTTGTTTTGTTTTGACTTCTGTTTACATGCAAATGTTGAGAGGACAGGTATCAAGCATATTATTTCCACATATCACTTGTGGCCTTAGGGTATGTTTTGTCTGCTCTGCCAACATTGATAATGGCCTATTGATATGAAAAATATAAAATACAATCTGCAGTTAATTAGCAAGGATGTTTTGGAGTTAGGCAAGGTTGAGTAAAAATTGTGGCTCTTATAAATTCTCTGACTTTGAGAAATTTTTATAGCTTCTCTGATCTTCAATTTCCTCATCCTGAAAATGGGAATAGATATATTTAGTAAACGTGAAAATGCAATTTAATTTTTAAAAAGTACCTAGTAAAATGCTTCTCTTAAAATTGTCATAGTAGGTAATGGTATTTTATTTATTTATTTATTTATTTATTATTTATTTATTTATTGTGATTTTTTTTTTTCTCTATGGACACACCTTTCATTGGGAGAAAAGGTGATTTGCCTGGTTTGAACATAAACTTTTATTTTCATGTTTCTCCACATAGCATACTTGCCGATGTTACCTTTCTCCCTCTCTCAATGCATGGCGTTCCAGGAGCCCCTTTTCTGAAATTCTCCTCCTTCTCCTTGATGCTTTATCAAAACTAGTGTCAAACTATATGTTCAAGAGGATTTGTCAACCTCATTTACTCCAAGTGGTAAATTATCATCTACAATATAATTTGGATGCACTATAAATGTTGCTTTGATTTTAATAAGTAATAATTCCCCTTCCAACAATACTTTTCACACCTCAGTGATAGTTTCATTAGAAGGATATTTTGGGGTTGCTTGGTAGGCTTTCCTAATTTTCTTAATTAGGAGGGGAACACAATTATGATGCTCTCCTTCTTATTCTTAGTCGTAAAAGTTCTCAGCCCTTAAATATTGATTTTTTAAAAAATAAATTTCATTTATTGATGAACTGATAACAAATGAACTCACATCACAAATGTTTGCAACACTAAATGCACATAGGAGTTGTACAAACTTGTTCAAGCCTTAAGTGTCTGTACAATGATATGTCATGTACAACT
>JAQZBX010044101.1:0-21464 GCA_029593785.1 Cabassous unicinctus
CAATTTGAATCTTTGTAACTATAAAGTAATAAAAATTGGTATGGTTAACTTTTATCCACTGTATTTGTTAATTTATCAATTGCATCTTACTTTTTTAATAAGGAGAATTTTCCTAGAGTATAATATATAATTCATAAATGTGATTTTAATGGCTGCATCATATTCCATTTATATACCCTAAATTATTTAACCAGCCCCCTATTTTTAGACATGTAGTATGTTTCTCTTTTTTTACATAAATAGAATTGTGCTCTACATTTAATGTCTAAAACTTTTCATCTCTGATTATTTCCTAAAATCACTAGGCCAAATGGAATGAACAGATTTAAGACCCTTGACATATATTGCCAAATCACCCTCCAGAAAGTTCTTTGTTGCTTATAGAAGAAAATAAATAATCCCTGTTCTGTTTCACTCTTTAGTCATTTTTATGTAGCTTTCTTTTGAACCTTTAAACTTCTTTTTGGTTTTAGGACTCGGAATTGTATTTTACTAAATATTTCCTTCAAGGGATTAGCAAAGTAATCACAATGTTATAAGTACCAAATGATGTAACTGTCCTATATTTCCTTGTAAAGTTTTTTAGATATAATGTTTTTTCATTTTATAAATTGTTTTTTTGTAGGGTGCACAAGGAGAAAAAGGAGATCCAGGTCTGGCTGGCATTAATGGGCAAGAAGTAAGTCTAACTTTCTTTTTTCTAATATTTTGTTTACATTTTTCCCTGGAAGATGCTGATGATCTCACTCTATTAAGATATGGCCATTCATAAAAGAGCAAAATCAAGAATCAAGTCAGTTTTTCACATGGCTCAACAGAGGCTCAGTGTTTTTAATTTCATTACAGGTGGTTCCCAGCCTTAACAGCCCTTTCTTCCTTGCTGTTTCTGGCTTATATTTTCCCTGGTCTTCCTTTCTCTGTCTTCTTCCATCTTACATATTTTCTTCTGTGTTCTGTGTCCTTATCCAGAGTTCACTTTTCATCCCACAGTAAATTTCCCTGCAGGGAATACTCTGTATTGATAGGATTGCAATGATGGAAAGAAAGGGAAGAAGAAAAGGGGGAACTTGTGTGCCTGTATTGCTTCCCCTCCAATGTACCAGTTTTCAACCTCAGGGATACTGTCACCCGTAGCATACTCAAGTCCTAGCCATCTCTTTCCCTTCCCTTTAGGACAATTATCACCAAGAGCCTCACTCCAGCTCCTTTCATGAAATTTGAAGGATAGCCTAAGTCTGGGTTTTCCTCCGATATGTAGATTAATCTTGTATCAGGTCATCAAATTCACCAATGACTATATTGGGGCAAGGGTCCATAATAGGAATTGTTTTTCCTCACTGTTTTTTGTAAAATGTAAAAATGTTTTAGAAAAGTTCTGAAAGGCTGCTACTTGGTTTATGGATAAAAGAATAAGGAAACACTATATGAGGCTATAGTTGGTTCCTTGATACCCTAGAAGAGTCATGAAACCCTTCTTGAAGGTGTAGGTCATGAAAGTGGGAAGAGAAGTTGAAGACTAATCCTTGGGGCCTGTGGAGAAAATTAGAGAAATACTTGAGAGGGCCTCCTCCAAAAGAGAAACACCTCTGGAGTTAACACTAGTAGTTAACACTGGCCTGAGGCTCTGATCCCCACAGCTTTACTCTCTCCTTTAATTCCTAAAATTCCCCAATTTACATCTTTAACATGACCCTTATTCCTCTCCCCTTTGAAGTGATTACCTTGCACTAGAGAATGAGAACTAGCACCAATGGCTAGGGGAATTCCTCTACCTTATTAGAGTACATCGGGACACTGAATGTCAGAGCCATTGATTCACATTTTTAAATAGAGCATCTGATTCATCTCCCTACCCCGTTATTGGAGGTACCTGGTGAAGTGGAAGCCAGAGCCCAGTTCTGTCACTAACTGAGCAAATCACTTCTCAGAGCCTGTAAGGTGATGGGCTTAGTTCCCATCACTACAATGTTCCATGACTATTCAAAGAGATTATTAAGATCACAAATCTGAAAAGCATGATGAGATTTGAAGCATTTGAACAGAGGAGAGATAGGGTTCAAGCTGCATTTAAAGAAAGATTAGCTTCAAAATGTGTTCTATCAAATGGATATACTTTGGGTCTTTGTAATTCCTATTCTTTCTATTGTACTCTCAATGAGAACAAAGACTATGCCTTGGAATCCCTAATGTTTAGCAAATGTTTAGAATGAGTAAATTCTCTATTAGTGTTTGTTGAATTTTAACCTGAAAAATTGAGAAGTTATAACAATACTCTAAAATATAAGTAATCAGAGCCTAAACTCACAGATAACAGAGATAGAAGGGAGGGTATAGATGGTGATATTGCAGAGGCAAAATATATATGATTTGTCACTTGATTCGCTATGGGAAAGAGAGAAAACTCAAAAATAGCCCAGAATTTTGAACATTCATTATTCGAAGGATGTTAACATGTAAGAAATGTTAAGAGTATCAAAAGGGATGAACTATAGTGTTCCAAAAATAATCAACCAACAGATATATGGGCACTCTGAGATAGAGAACCAAAACAAAGATTCTCAGTAGTTCATAAAAATCATGTTGGAATTGAAATGGAGATCTAGGGAAATAGTTTCCCCCAAAAGTTGAATAAAAATGGAAGCAGATTTGAGATGTTGGACTTGGAAATATATTCCCAGGAATTTAGAGATTAGGAGAATTTTCTCATGTTATCTGAAAGTAAGGTGATTTGGCTTTTTAGAATTGATTGTTTGATGCACACATGTATTTGAGTGCCTACTATGTCCCCAGATGCTCTGCAGCTATTGCATGAGTTCCAAAACTGAATAAGACACAACCTGCTGAGAGAAAGTCCACAGCATAATGGGCAGTGTGAACTTTCCTTTTCCAAAAGCATCTTGAAAGAATCCTTCCCATGCCTTAGTCACAGGGGTGTCATTATCTTTAGCACCTTAATTGTTTAATATAGATCATTAAGTACATCATAAAGCATGACAAAGCACATTAACTTTTCTCACTTGGTTACTTAATTAATATATAGATGGCTATATTTTCCTTTTCTTAATTTTGCCAACGATTTTCAGGAGTCATGGCTAAGGAGAAATAAGAAAACATAGTGAAAGTTCTCTCTCCCTTCTTCTATCACTAGGAGTAAAGAATCTAATGTTCTATTGTTACACCAGTGGTGGTGGTGGAGGGCTAATATTGTGTTATTGCTCATAAAGTGTTTTCATGAGAGATTTGAAATCTAATCCTTACCCCAACCTTATGTGATAGCCAGAGCAGAAGTGATAGCACCCTCATTTTTCTGTAGAGGCAAGAAATAGAAGCTTGGGAAAATTAAGAAACTTTCTTTTAGAAAATGGTGAAATCAACCTTTAACTCCAAGGTTTGGCTGAGAAGTCTCTGGTTTCCCCATACTTGGCAGTATCTATTATTCACTGCTAAAATAAACTGACTCTGCAAACTAAAATAATTAAACATTTAGGACAGCTTCTTTTCAATAAGTGCAGGTGCACATCCTCTGAGAATGAATAGTATTATAATGGCTATTTCAGTTGGAAATAAGTCAAGCCATGATGGAGATTATAACTCCATAACATTCAGTTAGAGCATGTAGTAAACAAACTCATCAGACCAGTTCACTCCAGCTACTTTCCAAATCAGAGAAAATTGGAAAAATATTTAATATCCCTTCTAAATGAATTCTAACAGCCTTCTTTTTATGGATAGTCTTTATTCTTGCATATATCATATACCTTGATGTAAATGTACCTTTAATAATTCTTCTGTGCCAGCTTTCTCACAAAATAGGCAAGCTCACTTTGGAATATGAAAGCCTTATTTAAATAGAAATATATGGCAGGTCAGTGTTTCTCAGTGGAGCACTCTTGACATTTTGGGCAAGACAATTCTTTGTCAGAGGACTGTCCTGCAAGAATGTTTAGCATCATTGGGCTCACCAACTAATTGCCAGTAGCAGTCCCTATTCTTTGGGGTAAAAATGCTCTGATCCATTTCCAAATGCATCCTTGGTGTGGGAGATGCATTTATTTGTGTGGGTGTCTGTGGTGTGTGTGTGTATGTGTGTGTAAATTTTGGGTTAATCTCCATAGTATTACTAAACACAAGCTCTTATTTCCCTTAGAGTCTAAATAATGCATACCAAACATATTGAAATAGTCACAAATTCAAATTGCTAGAACTTAACCTTTAAAATATAAGACTTCAGTTACATACATTATTAGTTTTTAATCAAATGATTTTGATTGTGGCCTAATATGAAGTATATTCAACAATGGCATCTTAAAATGGACTTGAGAGGGAATGTTGTAAAGTTGGTTGTTAATGCGACCTCTGAAGCCAGACTACCTAGGTTCAAGTCTCAGCTCTGCCAAATTAACTAGCTGGTATACTTTTTGGTACAGTACTTAAACTCCCTGTGTCTCAGCTTCTCATTTGCACAATGAGATGGTAATATTAATAGTATTTACCTCAAAGGTTGCTTGTGAGGATTAAAGAGGTTAACATATGTAAAGCATTTAGAACAATGACTAGCATACATAGAAACATTGGCTATTATTAGAACCTTGATTAAATAAAACAAAATTACATCTAATATATATCTTATTTTTCTCCTCTGCATCTTTATTACTGTCTTTCAATCTTTATCAGAATTACAATATCCAATATTTTTAAAATAACCATGTTAATCTGCTCACTTTGCAATCTGTACTATTGAATGCAAAAATATTAAAATTACAAAGCCAAAGATATCAGCTGGTGACAGTTGCTGCCATTGCTACAGAATAAGATGCAGTCTGTGGAAGCTGGGGTAAAGAATTAATTGAGTTAAAATTTTCAACACATAACTTACATTATTGTGTATGATATTCTGATTTTAAAAGATTATACATATCATGAAGAGTAGGTCTTGCAATAAAAATTAATTTCATAATCTACCTACTTTTACAAATCTAGTTGTAATACTGTCCTTCCACTTTCATATTGCTTTAGATAAGAGTTCCTGTCTTAATTTAATAACATGCAAAGTCAATGACCATGCTTTTGAGAATCTTTATATACATAAATGTTTATAGAGAACCTTGATAATAGATATCCATTTTTTTTCAGTATTGAATTCAGAATCTGTTCCATTTGGTTCTTTGTGCTTTATGGTGAGTGCTGTGTCTTTTTCTTCCCAGCACTCAAAAACCTTGATAGCAGCTCCAGTATGACACAGTGAGAAAAACTGCACTTGAGCAAAGCATTACTGATCTGTTTCTTAAAGCCTATTATGATGCCGTGTCCTTAACAACATTGCACTTTGTCACAGGAGGACATGAGTTACATAGGTCCACTTTAATGGCCATAAAAGTAGAAGTTTGATGAATGCAGTACTACTTCTCAATTGCATTTTATCCTGTGTGAGTTAAAGCCCAGTAGTTACATATCCATCACACTGAGTACAAAATTGAACAGAAAGAACTATTAATTATCTCTTAAACTTAAAAGGCAACATTTATTAAATGCCTACAACATGCTAAGTATTTTTACAACATAAGTTTCTCTTACTAAATCTTCAAGATAACTATTACTTGTACCCACTTTAAAGGGAAGCTTTAATAACTTACATAAGATTATGCATAAAATGTCATTCCTTTATCGACTCACCAGAATTCCATATCTCTGATGCCTTGAGGACCTCCAGCAGAATTCGGCATCCCTGGGAAGTGCAGCCTTCACACCTGACACATACTTCTGTGATCATACTCACTATTTACATGGACTTGTAATTGGTTGCATTACCTCCTTATAACCATTTCCACTGCACTGAGAACTGTCCTAGATAGATCCCCAGCCACTGTATAGGTACAATGTTGACAGCGTCCTTCCTGCCCATAGTTGATTAAGCCAGGCCAGGGATAGTTAGGTGACTCAACTGCCAGTAAGTTCCTTCCCTGGAAATTGCAATGAAGGTTAATTTGTCAGGCAAGAAGCTTTACATTTCTAAAATGTATTATTTTAGACCTATAAAAGAATATATACAACACATGTGATAGTTGTGAATCATATTAATAAGTGAAACACCAGTGTACCCAGAACTCAATGTAAGAACTAGGGCATCATTTTTCCCCTTGGACCTACTGTGTGCCCCACTCCTTCTATCCCCCACACCAGAAGCAACCATTTTCCTGAATCTTGTGTTTAATATTCCTTTCCATTCTTAAAAATAATGTTCTTACATTCATATATTTATATGGAATATGTGGTCTAGTCTTGCATGTTTGTAGATGTTCAATAAACTTTGTTGAATAAATGGATACTTCACATCTTTCTTCACCATTCCTTTTTTGATATTTGTCCTTTCTCTGGGTAATTTTGTACCAGCAAGAAGAGGAACCCTCTTTTTAAAAAATAGCTCAGTTAACAGCATCACCTCTCAACCAGTTACTCAAGCCAAGTACGAGTCAGCATTGACAGCTCCTTTCCCTGCCCTACTTCTGGTATAGCTATAAGTCCTGGCAGGTCTGCCTTCCAGTATGTGCCAACTCTGACCATTTCTCTCCATCTCCCCTGGCATCACTCCATCCCAGCCATCCTGCTATCCTGCCTGGGAAGCTGCAATAACCCCTTTTCTGCTTCCACGCTGGTTGCCTACAATCCATGTTCCACATTGTAGCCTAAGTGATTAGTTTTTTGGTAAATATGAGTCAAATCATGTCATTTCTCTGCTTAAAATACCTATGTGACTTTCCATTGCACTTAGAATAAAACCCAGCCCCCTTACTTTTTATCATGCAATTCTCTACATGGCATGGCCCTTGGCTAACGTTTGAATTAATCCCATACCTCTTACCTACTTGCTCATGACAGTTCTTTCCCCGTGGTGCCTTTGTGCTTGCTATTCCCTCCACCACGCACTTTCCCCCAGGCTCCCTGTATGGGTGAATCCTTCTGAAATACCAATGTCACCTCTACACTGAGGCAGTTTCTCACCACCCCAACTGAAGTAGTTCAACTTTCCCTCTTCACCCTTATCACATTCATCCCATTGACCTGCTTGTTGTCAGTCATCCTCCTTTAATAACATAAGTTTCATGAGCATAAGGATGTTGACCTATCCTCTTATTGTTTTTTTGTATCTCTAAAGCAGCACAGAAAACAGAAATATGATGTGACCACAAATACAAGACAAAAATATATTACCTTTGCTAGTAGCAACGTTAAGAAAAGTAAAAAGAAACAGGTGAAATTAATTTTAATGAAATATTTTATTAAATGTAATATATTTAAATATTATATTTTAACATGTAATCAATAAATAAATTAATAATGACATAGCTTACATTCTTTTTTGTACTTAATCTCAGACACTCAATGTGTATTTTACACACATCACATCTCAATTCAGAGTAATCAGATTCCAAAGGCTCAAAAGCAAGTGGCTCATGGATATTGTATTTAACAGTGCAGATCTCAGGCCTAGAAGAGTGCCTGACACAAAGGAATGAATGGATGAATGGGTGAGTGAATTAATAATAAAATCTGTTCACAGAAATTTTACTATTTTATTATTATTTTATTATTCCCTAAGTGTTCAGAAAATGTTGTTGCCAAGTTTTATTCAACAGGCATATACAAATAGAGCATATGTTGCTTGAGATGGAGAGGAAAGGATATTTCAAATCATAACAGAATCCTGCATCTCAAATATGATTTGATTTTTCACTCATCCTTTTCTATAAATATTCCAAGGTAATAATGAAGAAACATAGCTATGCATCTTATTCATGAAGGAATTTATGCAAATACAAATTTCTTTGACCAATTAGATGCTGTTTTCATCCATTAAAACTTTTTTCTTAAAGTACAGGGCAACTCTCTGCAACAAAATTATTTTAAATATCCAGTTTTCTTTTGTTCCTTTCAGTTCATCATTGGCTCCTAAATTGAATGGCTACAGATAATGGCATGTGGCATTTATTCACTACAAAATGTCAGGGCAGTAAGAGCTGTATCCTTCAACTAGGAACAGTAAGGTGCCTAGATTTACTGGGCATTTTATAGTTTTAGAATATTTCTTTCTTCCATTATTGCTCTTCCCTCATCCAATGTGCTAAATTAAGGATAAAGGAAGATACTTTTTCCTATTTACCACATAGACAAGATGCGTCTATCTAACTTTCTTACTGTTTACACTGTGAATACCTTTGGCTATAGAACTGATCTCTTCCAGTGAAGTCATTGTGGTATCCCTGAAGGCTGTCTCTTCTGAGTCAAATCTGCTAATTTACCAGTAAAGCACCCAGGAGTCCAGGAAATTAATGAAAATATTTATCTTCTATACTGTCTGTGCTTTGTGTAATAAGTAAAAATAAGATAGGAACTAGAGTGATGTCTGAACTAAAACATCCTTTAAATCAGGATTGTGATTACATTTTAGCTCCAGCTTTGTGAGTGATAGAAGAAAAGAATGCATCTTTCATTCCTTTTTTCCCTCACCATTTGATTTCCTGATAGAGATGTAATAGTGTTTTTTATCTAACTCTTGAATTTTTTTTTTCTGCAAGCTTTATAAAGGCCAAATCAATGCTAAATCAGAGTTATTTACAACATCCACAAATTTAATCCAAAGTGGATACTTAAAAGCTCGTATAGATCTAAATGATTTTTCCCCAGATGGTGAATTAATGTAATTTTAGCAGGAAGCAAAGTTGCACAAATATGCAGTATTGAGGACTCGCGCTGATTTAATGTATCTGTCCCCAACACAGTACAGATGTTGCTTATCATTTTAGTGCCAGTTGTCTCTATTCCTCTCCAAACTACAAATTGAAGAATGGGATTTGGGAGTTCAGTAAATTATAATTTATTTTGTTATTAATAACTTGTTAGAACTTGAAGCTTTCTGTGAACTGTGCATAGAAATCACATTAGTTGTATTCTTTGTACAGGGTTTGAAAGGCGACTTGGGTCCTCGTGGTCCAGCTGGCCCAAAAGGAGAAAAGGTACTGTATTTACTCGATGAAATGCCAACTTTTTCTTAGGAAAACCCCAACTTAACCTTTGCAGTGATTTTTCATTGATAAATTTAACTGCCAAAAGCATTTTAAAATTAACCAAAGGCTGTTATGTTGAAAACATTTGAAAAAAGTCTTTTGGTTCATTTGATTAGTTTGAAGATACTACCCATGCACAATTGCTATTTGATGGTAACTCAGGTTTATAAGATTTCCCTTTTCTCTCCCTTGTTTAACAGCATTGGTTATTCCATCACCAAGTTAGTAAGCTTGTCCTGTATCAGGGAACTTTGCCAATAGCACTGAGCTGCTACCATGATGGTAAAGCAGGTGGATCTTTGAGGGGAACTAGGCTAACTGAATCTCCGTCTTAGAATAGCTGCTGCATTTCCCTCAACTTTTTCTTATTTACTATTTCATAATAGCATATTGGCAAAGACATTGAAAGGAGACTTAAGAAGGAAGCAGATGTAGTTCAAGTGATTGAGTGCCTCCTTCCCATGTACGAGGTCCCGGGTTCTATCCCTGGTACCTCCTAAAAACAAAAACAAAAAAACGAAAATACCATTGGGGAATGGATGTAGCTCAGTGGCTGAGTGCCTGCTTTCCACATACGAGGTCCTGGGTTCAATCCCCAGTACCTCCAATAAAAAGAGAAAAAAAAAGATGACTTAAGAAAAAGTGAAAACAAAATGTGCTTTTAATAAGGTCATTAGATGATCCCAATTTGATAAGAATTGTGTGTTTTGCACTGTATTTTTTTCTCCACTCTCAGCCCATTGTCATCCTTGTCTACATTCAATATTTACCTCTACATTAAAAGCAGTCTTGCAAACCAGTCTCCAATGACTGATTTAAGCTGCATCAATGGTTTTTTAACAACCATTGGTTGTTTTTATTTAATTGTTTCAAAGAGTAATGATTATACAATGCCAAGTCTTACCTTTTGAGTTAACCATACTAGGTGAGAAAAGAGAAAGTCATAGTCATACTCTGAGTCTGAGAATAAAAACAACATCTCAGCACACCTTTCCACACACAGTCTATGGTCTCCATAATGTCCTCCTAAACAAGAACCATAGCAATAATGCACGGTCTTGGTGAGAGTTCTTATGAAATAAATAGAGTTCCTGAACAATAAAGCATATAGGTACCATATAAATATGAAATAATGAACTCTTAGATGAACCATTTTTCAAATATTTTGAATAGTTTAATTGTCAAATGTCCACCTGGTAATTTGTATTCACATAGGTCAGCAAAGCAAATTTAGCATTTAAAAATATATAACTATAGGCAAATCCTCTTAGAATTGATGCCAAGTGCAATACCAATTCAACATAGCTTAGAAGAGGCAATGCCTGCTTCTTGCAGCTGGGCAGCCCTAAGTGGGGAAATCCACTTATTGTTTCTGCTGATCCTCATACTAACTTTGTTAGAAAAATCATCTGTTGCTAGGACACTTCCCAGCTGCCCCATTGACTAGTAACCAGAAAAGATATTCTCTCTAATTTCAGACTAGAGTACAAAATAATAGAAAATTAGGTTATTTCATTTTTTTGAAACAAGTTCTGCTACTGCAAAAAGCATAGGGATGCACAAGGTGATTTTTATATCATGAGAGTAAACGGGCACATGATGAATTTTTCATGATGCAGAGACTTTTATCAAGATAAAATTCTATTTTCATTTCCTTCAAGATTTAGCTATAGATATTGCTTTAATCTATTCCAGAAAATTTACAAGTAACATGTGAATAAAGGGACTTATTGGTAATAGTAATTTTTTTAAAATCTATTTTAGGGAGATATGGGACCTCCAGGACCACCAGCCTTAACTGTAAGTATTCTGAAAATCAAGGTTGAAAATTGAACTGTGTTATCCTGTTTATTATTCATACCACATCAGGACTAAACCAGAATTTAAAACCACAGGGTATTTTGAGAATTGAAAGTGATGTTAAAGTATATCTAGCCAAACCTACACATTTTAAATATGAGGCAACTACCCACAATAGTGAAGTATTTGACCCTAGGTCGTATAGGTAGTTACTAGAAAAGTCTGGAATTGTAACCTACCCTGAGCAATATTCTCTGTCCTACAAATGGTTCATTATTTTGTCCCTTAAATATACATTCTTAGCATTACATTTAAAGTAAATAGAAGTTGAGACAATTCTACATACTCTAAAAGCTATAAGAGGACAAAGCTATAACCACCAATGTGTAAAACCAGCTACCTATTTAAACTGATTGTTACACCCCCCAAATCCTTTCCAAGACCATTGTGATTTTCTTATGTTATTGGCTTCTAAAATTTGCAAATGATAAAATGGCAATATTTCAGTAACATATTTATGAGAAAAGTTTATAATGTGCACATAATGGGATTTTTTAATTGAATGATTCATCATTTATTAAGCATTTAATTATAAATATATAATGCTTTTATATTTAGATGCAATTTACTATTACAGATTTTCTTCATAGGTCATTAAAGATTCTTATTTAACTTAAAGATTTTTATCTAAGAATGACTTTAAGCCCAACAGAAAAAAAAAGAAAGTTTTTAAAAGATCATTTGTAGCCTGAGGTCTTTTAAATTTTATGTTGATATTTCCTAATGATATAAATTAAAAATTTAAATCATCAGTATTAAAAGGTCTGCCCATCACATAAGGTCAAGTTTAAAGGAGTCTTTTAGCAATCTGGATAGAACTCTTCTCATCAGTTCAGCACAAGTATCCTAAAATCAGCATGCCTTGGATAACCTTTCTCTTTCAACTTGAAAAACCTATTATGAATAATATGTTTATAATGTCTTAGAAAATCTTTGCTACTCTTACTTAGAGGACAAATATTTCTTTATAGATAGAAAAATCTAAGGTACCAAATGGGTGTTTTAAACTAAGATTTTATTTTCAAGATGGAAATAAAATCTTTTTGTTTGAGAGTGATGTCATCAACATAGTATCATAAGACATCCCTTGGAAATATCTTCCTTCAGAAACAACTAATAAAAGGACAAATCCCTCTTGCTTGGAACTCTAGAGGACGCTAAAGACTAGAAAAGGATTCCAGAAACTGTAGGAGATTTACCACCTGGACTGCCAGGCCGAACCCCTCCCCACTTACTTGGTCACACGCAGCTTGAGAGTCACACAGGCAGCAAGCCCAGGTCCCTTCTGCCTTGGATACAGACCATAGAGCCACTCACAGCAGCAAGTTAGAACCCCACACCTACCCAGGCACAGGGACCAAGCCCACAGAGACCCAGGACAGAACATAAATGGCTGAGGAGTGCCACATACAAAAGTGCTCCCAGGGGGGTAAAAAGAGACCACAGCAGAACTGTCGGCAAGAAGTACACGCACTTAGCCCAGACTCTGAATGCTGGCTCACTTAAACAAAAATCGGACATTTTTGGATGTCAATCCATCTAGCTCCCTAGGGGTGGGATTCCTGAATAGTGAAGTAACTGGATGTAGAAAAGCCTCACAGAAAAAATAAAATCAAATAAAAGAGGGGGAAACTGAACTGCAGTAAGTCAAAACTGGTTCCCAGACTGAAATGTGTAATGAAAAGGGGGCACTGAGTGAGGGAGAGAATTTAAACAAATCATAAGAGCTGGGGAGAAAATCTCACACAAAAACAAACTAAAGTTCAAGATTCCTGCAGAAGGAACAGAGGAAAGGAAGCTTTCTTCTGCAGGTGAAACAATTGCACATAAATGGGCCATCTTAAAACTTGTACCACATATCTAGGACAAGAATCAAGGGCAGAAGAGCTGAAAAAATCTGAATACTTAAGCACAGGATACTCTAAAGCTCCAGTATAAGTTTGACCAAGTGTCAAAGAAGTGCCCTAACACAGCCAGTCTACAATAAAACCCAAGGCATGAGGGAGATATTGAACTTCAGAGTTAGCACATCAAAATAATCAGATGCCCAGACATCAGACAAAAATTACAAGCCATAGGAAGGAAGATACAGCTCAGTCAAGGGAACAAATTAAAATCTCAGAAGAGACACAGACTTTGGAAAAACTAATCAAAGAAGTTCAAACACATCTTCTAGATTAATATAAGGAAATGAAGGAAAACATGAATAGAAATAAAGTTAAATAAGAAGACAATGTGTGAGCAAAAAGAAGAATTAGAAAGTATTTTTAAAATGCGTAACAGAAATTATGGGAATGAAAGGCACAATAATGGAAACCAAAAATTGACTAGAGGCTTATAAC
This sequence comes from Cabassous unicinctus, assembly GCA_029593785.1. Taxonomy (NCBI): domain Eukaryota; kingdom Metazoa; phylum Chordata; class Mammalia; order Cingulata; family Chlamyphoridae; genus Cabassous; species Cabassous unicinctus. The sequence goes on from JAQZBX010044101.1 coordinate 13,265, forward strand.
AGCAGATTTGAACAGGCAAAAGAAGAATCAGCAAACTAGAAGACATGACAGTTGAAATCATACAGTCAGAAGAACAGATAGAGGAAAGAATAGAAAAAATTGAGCAGTGTCTCAGAGAATTGAGTGACAGCACAAAATGCAACATACAAACATATACATCATGGGTGTACCAGAAGGAGAAGAGAATGGAAAAGGGCCAGAAAGAATATTTGGGGAAATAATGACCAAAAATTACCCAACTCTTATGAAAGATATAAATATACATGTCCAAGAACATACCTTTACAATAATAGCTGGAGACTTTAATTCACCACTCTCATTAATAGATAGAACATCTAGACAGAAGGTCAGCAAGGAAACAGAGAACTTGAATAGTATGATAAATGAAATAGACTTAAGAGACATATACATAGCATTGCACCCCCAAAGAGCAGGATACACATTCTTCTCAAGTGCACATGGATTTTTCTCTAGGATAGACCACATGTTGGGTTACAGAACAAGTCTCAATAAATTTTAAAAGATTGAAATTTTACAAAGCATCTTCTCTGACCACAATGGAATAAGGCTGGAAATCAATAACAGCAGAGAACTGGAAAATCCACAAATATATGGAAGTAAAATAATACACTCTTAAACAATCAGTGGGTCAAAGAAGAAACCATAAGGGAAGTTAATAAATATATTGAGATGAATGAAAATGAGAATACAAAATTTCAAACTTGTGGGCTGCAGCAAAGGCAGTGCTGAGAGGGAAATCTCTAAAGGCTTACATTCAAAAAGAAGCAGGAGCTAAAATCAAAGACCTAACTGTATACCTGAAAGAACTAGAACAAGAACAGCAAACTGAGCCCAAAGCAAGCAGAAGACAAAAAATAAAAAAGATTAGAGCAGAAATAAATGAAATAGAAAATAAAAAGCAATAGAGGGCATTAACATAACCAAAAGTTGGTTCTGTGAAAAAATCAATAAAATTGACAAACTTTTAGCTAGACTGACAAAGAAAAAATGAGAGAAGACACAAATAAATAAAATCAGAAATGTGAAGGGATTTATTACTCCTAACCTTATAGAAATAAAAAGGATCATTAAAGGCTATTATGAACAACTGTATGCCAATAAATTAGACAACCTAGATGAAATGGACAAATTCCTAGAAATGGTATTATCAATTTTGCTCAAACTCTTCCAAAAACTTAAAAAGGAGGGAACACTCCCTAACTCATTCTATAAGGCCAACATCACCCTAATAGCAAAGCCAGATAAAGATACTATTAGGAAAGGAAATTAAAAACCAATTTATCTTATGAATATAGATGCAAAAAGCCTTAACAAAACACTAGCAAATCGAATCCAATAGTACATTAAAAGAATTATACACCATGATCACCCAAGTATGCAAGGGTGTTTTAACATAAAAAAATCAACTAATTTAATATATCTATTAATGGAACAAAAGGAAAAAACCTACACATTCACCTCAATTGATGTACAAAAGGCACTTGACAAACACAGCACCCTTTTTTTTTTTTAAGATTTATTTTATTTATTTATTTATCCCCCCCTTGCTGCTTGCGCTTGCTGTGCATTCTTCTGTGTCTGCTTGTTTTTCTTTCTCTTTGCTGTGTCATCTCGCTGCGTCAGCTCACCGTGCTGCGCAGGCCGTCAGCTCACCACACCACATGGGCTGTCAGCTCACTGCGCCATGTGGGCCAGCCAGCTTGTCTTCACCAGGAGGCTCCGGGAATCGAACCTGGGGACTCCCACATGGTAAACGGGAGCCCAGCCACTTGAGCCACATCCGCTTCCCCACAGCACCCTTTCTTGATAAAAACACATAGAAAATAGGAATAGCAGGAAACTTCCTGAACATAATAATAATGGGCATATATGAAAGACCCACTGCTAGCATCATACTCAATGGTGAAAGACTGAAAACTTTCCCTCTAAGATCTGGAACAAAACAAGGATGCCTACTCTCACCACTGTTACTCAACATTGTAATGGAAGTTTGTTTTTGTTTGCTAAATGCTGCCAAACCAATATATCAGAAATGAGTAGGCTTTTACAATGCAGATTTTTCAATTTATGAGCTCACAGTTCTGAGGCCATGAAAGTGTCCAAGTCAAGGTATCATCAAAAGATACTTTCTCCCCAAGCTGCAGCTGTGGGTGATCAGGTACTTGTTGTCATCCCCTCGTCTCTCCCCCTCTTCTTCCAACCTCATTGCTTTCAGCTTCTGGCAAAAGTGGCTTTCTCTCAGCTTCTGTGTCCTGTTGATTCAAGCTTCTGGTTCTCAGGGCCTTCTCTCTCAACTTCTGGGTTCTTCTCTGTCCCTGAAGCTTTTTTCCATGACTGAGGCTTTTTATTCCTCCAATAATAAAGGACACCCATAAGAGGATAAAGACCCAATCTAACCAAAGGCCCTTAAGTGAAGTAATTTAATCAAAAGTTCCAACCTACAATATGTTTATATATATAGGAATGAATTAGCTTTTAAAACAGGATTTTCTGGGGTCCACAAAAGACTCATACCAACACAAAATTCTAACCAGAGCAATTAGGAAAGAATAAGAAATAAAAAGCATCCAAATTGGAAAGGGAGAAAAATACTTTCACTCTTTGCTGATGACATGATTCTATACATAGAAAGTCCCCCCAAAATCTACAACAAAGCTACAAGAGCTAATAAACTAATTCAGCAAAGTGGCAGGATACAAGATCAACACCCCAAAATCAGTAGTGCTTCAATACATTGGTAATGAACAATCTGAGGAGGAAATCAAGAAAAAAAAACCTCCACTTAGAATAGCAGCTAAAAGAATAAAATATCTAGGAATAAATTTAACCAAGGATGAAAGGATTATACATGGAAAACTACAAAACTTTTCTAAAGGAAATCAAAGAAAATCTAAATAAATGAAAGAACTTGCTATGCTTGTGGATTGGAAGATAAAAGATTGATTTAGAGTTTCAATGCAAAAGATTTACAGATTCAATGCAATCCCACTCAAAATTTCAACAGCTTTCTTTGCATAAATGGAAAAGCCAATCCTCAAATTTATTTGGAAGGATAAGGGGTTCCAAACAGCCAAAACCATCTTGAAAAAGAACAAAGTTGGAGGACTCACACTTAACTTACTTTAAAAGATATTACAAAGGAAAGTGGGTGTAGCTCAGTGGTTTGAGCACCTGCTTCCCATGTACAAGTTTCCCCATACCTCCTAAAAAAAAAGTTATTAAAAAGCTACAGTGGTCAAAACAGCATGATACTGGCACAAGGATAGATATATTGACTAATGGAATCAAATTGAGAGTTCATAAACAGACCCTCACATCTATGGCCAATTGATTTTTGACAAGGCTGCCAAATTCACTCAATTGGAAAAGAATAGTCTCTTCAACAAATGGAGCTGTGAGAACTGGATATCCATATGCAAAAGAATAAAGGGGGACCCCTATCTCACACCATATAAAAAATTAACTCAAACTGGATCAAAGACCTAGATATAAGAACCAGGACAATAAAACTCCTAGAAGAAACCATAAGGTAGCATCTTTAGTATCTTGTGTTAGGCAACGGTTTCTTAGACTTTAGACCCAAAGCATAAGCAACAAAAAATAATAGATAAATGGGACCTCATGAAAATTAAAAACGTTTGTGCCTCAAGGGATTTTATCATTAAAGTGGATTGACAACCTATAGAATGGGAGTAAATGTTTGGAAACTACATACCCAATAAGGGTTTAATATCCAGAATATATAAAGAAACCCTACAACTCAACAATAAAAAGACAAACTACCCATTTTAAAAATGGACAAAAGAATTGAAAAGACATTTCTCCAAAGAGAATGTACAAGTGGCCAAAAAACCACACGAAAAGATGCTCAATACCATTAGCTATTAAGGAAATGCAAATTAAAACCACAATGAGATACTATTTCACACCCACTATGATGGCTCCTATTAAAAAAAACAAAATTACAGGTGTCAAGAGGATATAGAGAAATAGGAACACTCATTCATGCTGGTAGGAATATAAAATGATGTAGCTGCTGTGAAAGACAGTTTGGCGGTTCTTCAGAAAGTTAAGTATAGAATTAACATATGACCTGGCAATCCTACTTCTAGGTACATTCTCAAAAGAATTGAAAGCAGGTTCTGGAACAGATATTTGTACACCAATGTTCATGGGAAATTATTCACTATTGCCAAAAGATTGAAACAACCCAAGTGTTCATCAACCAATGAATGGATAAAAATTTTGGTATATGCATACAGTGGAATATTATTCAGCAGTACAAAGGAATGAAGTTCTGATAGTGCAACAACATGAATGAACCGTAAAGACATCATGTTGAATGAAAAAGCCAGAGACAAAAGTACAAATATTTTATGATCTCACTGTTATGAAACAATTAGAATAAGCAAACTCATAGAGTGAGAAGACAGTAGAAAATAGTTTACTAGGGGTCCAGTTGAGAGTAGGGAATGGGGAGTTAAGGCTTAAACTGTACAGAGTTTCTATTTGGGTTGCTAGTAAAGTTTTGATGCTAGCACAACATTGGGAATGTAATTAGCAGCACTGAATTATATATTTGAATGTGGTTAAAAGGGGACATTTTATTTATATATGTTACTAGAATATAAATTTTTAGAAAGAAACATGGAACTGTGCAACCCAAGCAGTGAAAACCCTATTGTAAGTGATGACTATGGTTAATAGTACAATTATAAAAATGTTCTTTCATGAATTATAACAGATGTGCCATACCAGTGCGAGGTATTGATGTTGGGGGTGTATATGGGAACGCTGTACTGTATGTATTTTATGCATGATTTTTCTGTAAGCCTACAATTTCTCTAATTAAAAAAAATCTATTTGTTTGAGAGGAGGTTTTAGCTGCATATCATTCAATTTTTTATTCTTTGTGGAGTTTATTTTTAAATCCCTTGGCACTGATTTGGAATTAAGAATGCTTGTTTTATTGAAGATGCATGCTTGCTCTTCTTCAGTTAAGATATATAGTCAACCACTCTACTTACCTATCTAATTTCCCAGTCATTTTCAACTCATGTTTGAAAACCAATATGCAATCTATATGCATCATTTTACCTGACATGCAGTTTGGCCAGAAAACTTATTTGACTATATCTATTTTGCAGATTTTTTTTAAAAAGACAGCTGAATTCTTCCTGTCAAGTAGCATCCCATAAGTGTCTTTTTGTGCCATTCATCTTGTATACCTTTAAGGAGTGCAAGCTAATTTTTATACTTGTCTAAAAATATGATAAGGCAAGAGAACAATGTGCAATGAAATATTTTATTTCACAAAGTAAAATATTAATGTATCTGCATATTGCTATTTTATATGCTTGCCCTTACCTCTATTATTAATGTAGATAATTTTAACTAATTTTACCTATGAAATATAGATGAGCTGTAATGAATACCAACTTACCATGAACTAAAATCTAATTGATTTTAATGATGCATAGATATATTATTAATTGAAATTGTTGATATCAGTCTTCAAGGAAGCCACAATGACTAATCCTGCTGTATTTGGATTTAAAAAGGCAGTGATATATAGGCATCAATAATACTAGCTTTGAAAGCTATTATGGATATACTCTAACAGCATACTAAAAACACCTGGAGAACTTTAAAAGCATACCAATGTTGGGGATTTACCCTGAGAAATTCTTACTCAACAGATCTGATATAGGGCCAATATTTTTAAAAGCTCTCCAGGTAGTTCCAAATACGCAGCTGGAGTTGAGAACCACCATTGATGGGAATTATAATGGGACAAGCTTTCTTTCTACTCAGAAAATTCTTTTAGGCTTTTAGGGAAGTCTGGCTTTCATGTGAAATCCAACTTAATGCATGATAATAAGGAAATACCTTTTTCCATTATGAAGGCATTCCAGTAAAACTAAATTAAGATTGAAGCCTGTTTATTTAATTGGAGGAGCTCAGGGCCAAGAAAGTGCCTTTAATTACAGCCTTAACTCAGGCATTTAAGTTATTCCTGGGAGCTTTGGTGCTTTAATGGCATGCGTCTCAAACTTTTATGTGCATAGGAGCCATTCAGGGGTCTTGCTAAAATGCATATTCTTATTCCATAAGTCTTGCGTGGGACCTGAGATGCTGCATTTCTAATGAGCTCCTAGGGGATGCAGATACTACTAGTACTCAGAGTAGACTTTGAGTGACAAGGACTTAGTGCCCTCTCCCCAGCTGTACTGCAGACTCACTGCCCTGTTCCATAGATCAGTGGTTTTCCACCTTGACTACACATGAGAATCACCTGAGGGGCGTTTAAATCCTGATTCCCAGGTTTCACCCTATGCGAATAAAGTCAGAATCTCTGGGGTGGGATCCGGGCAAGAGTCATTTTAAATTTTTCCCAAATGAGTCCAATGTGCAGCCAGGTTTGAGAACCGATGTTCTAAAAGAATGGTCACAATTTCTTCTTTCAGGGCTTAAGTTTGTTTTGGACCTTCTCATTATATCAGTATTTGTATCAAAAACACCTAGCATGATTACTTTCAACAATTTCCATGAAATGCCAGACTCTCTGTTAACACCTATGATTTGGATCCTGATTCATTCATAAAAGGTTGAACTTCTATCTTCACTAGCAAGTCTATCGACAGTCCTTTATTGAACAGAACCACAAGCATTGGCAACTACAGGTACATAGACTTCCAGAGACTATATAAGCATCCATAGCTGAACTGCCCCAAATAAATAAGGAAGAAAATTTGATGAGTTTTAAATCTCTCCATATACTATATTTATTTTACTTTTATCAGTGGTTTGTTTAATAAGAAATTGAGAGAAATCATAATTGAGCACACTGAAACATTGAGTTTAACTGATGCAGGGACAATTCCTTCTTGATGCTGACCATTTTTGTGGAGGATTCTGTTTCTTGCAGTTATTTTCATATCCCTGTGGATTAGCATGCTGTGGCTATTATTTTTCATTTTAGAAATCACATAGAACCTGTTCATTTTTAAAATCCAATACATAAAGCCATCCATTTTTCATTAATTATTTATTTTTTTATTTTACTTTCTTTTATAACTGGTTTTATATAATAGAGTCTCAGTGGAAGAAATGGGTAAAGGAGTAGAAGAACCAGAGTTTAAAAAGAATGAAGAGAGATCAAGTTGAAGAAATGATACGATACGCAGCCCACAGTACTAGAAGCAGTTTCACTAGTTAAATTCAACATCTCTTACCCTTTGTTTCACCTCTCCCTTCCCATCACCTTGAAGTGCTCTTACTGCAGTAACTGGTACCTTTTTACTCTCCAATATACAGGAAAGTACAGGGAAATCTTAATGAGAAAACCAACTTAATTGGTGATGCCAGTTTGCAAATTCTGTGTGCTATAAACTCCTTTATTATTTGAAGAAACAAGACTCCATTTAAAATTCCACAACTGAATCACTTTGATAACGGTTGAATTCTTCCATAGGTTCATGTTCATGATCATACTGAGAGAACTCCAATATGACTGCATTCAAAAAAAAAAAAAAGAGAGAGAGAGAGAAAGAAAAGCTAATAAAGAAAAAGAAGAAAATAGAAATCTGGGGCCTATAAAAAATTTCATGGAGGTTGCAGTAACAATTATGGTATTAACTATCACTTATATCTTTTACCTTTAAATATTGTTAGTCTATTTGGCTTGAAAAAAATTGAATGATGCCATTGATACAGTATTAATAAAGTTGTGAGTCTTCACAGTTACCTTCTTTATTTTATAGCCTTTCCAGATGATTCTTAAAACAAAAGATTGAGGAATAAGCTCAAGAACAAATTTGTTCTTGAATCTATAAATGGGACATCTGGAAAGAGTTTATAAAAACAGTGTTCAAGAATCCTCCTTCAGTACTTTGTTTATAAAACGTCCTCTAGAGATATGGTTGAGAAGAAATGAAACTCCTTTCAGTTCAGGTGAGAATATTATTGATTCACAAAAAAGAAAAAGGCAGAGAGCTATGCTTGCCACCATAAACCCACTTTCTTTAATTTTTTTTTTTTGTATTTTTTTTGTTCTGCCTCAAATGTGCTATTTTCATAGTTCACGAAGTCATGTTAATAATGGTGCAACTTAATTTTCTATTGGAGTCATTTCTCATACTATTTATTTATCTTTTTGGGGTAAGGAAGTTTTTTTTTT
>JAQZBX010044102.1:0-21457 GCA_029593785.1 Cabassous unicinctus
AGAAGAGGAAAAACCATCACAATTGCCTGTAAGTAGCAGTGTCCTTGGCATTGGCCCAAAATACCAGAAACATTTTAATTAATAGGGACAATGATAAATAAAATAGGAAGTGAGATAAGAGGTCATTGCCTGAGAAAACAAGGCTTTTCTTCTCATTTTTACAACTCTCTGAATGACCCACCAAAGAAAGTGCATGCAAACAATATTTTAAGTTCCAGAATGTGCTTTTGCTTTTCTGTAGGGTTGCCTACAGATAAATCCAAGAGGGAGGTCATTAAATTGAACAGAAGATATTTAGAATAGGTGGCTTCCCCCCATGTAAGTGATTGTAAGCCTTTCTTTGTGCCTTAAGTTTTTAGATAAATAGGCAGACTCAGTTAAGCTTTGTAACTTCAAGAGATGGTGCTTCTAAGCAGATAGGCGGTAGGGAGCGCAGACGTGTCGTTCCGAGGTCTGTTAACAGACCTGGGGGAGGGCAGAGAGAATCAGGCTATTGTGCTTCAATCAGCAGCATAACCTGCGTGTCATAGGCAATTTAACCACGGAATGGAGGCTTTGAGTTGGGATTGGGACAAATGACTGTCTGAAAAAGAACTTCAGAAAGGGGCAATTCATTTAGGATGAAAGAATCAAGGATTTATATGTAAAGACTACTAAAGGGATTTTTTAATAGTAGACTTAAGGTTTGAAGATTGACAAGAGGAGATGTGATAAAACTTACTGTAGCTAATCCCATAGTGTGGCGAAGAACACGGGTCATGGAGCCAGACTGCCTGGGATTGGGTGGGAGCCCTGCCACTTCCCTGCTGTGATCCCTGGGTAAGTTACTTTCCCTCTCTGTGCCTTAGTGTCTTCATTTGCCAAGTGGGGTAATTCTAATGCTGTCTACCTCTCACTGGCTTTTGATAGTATTCAATAAACTAATACATGTAAAGTTCTTCCAAAAGATCTGATAATTGATAAAACTATTACAATAACTGTACTCAAAACTGTCCCCAATAACTAATATTTACTTCACACTTACTATGTGACAGAATTTATACAAAGAGAATTATATGAATTTTACTTACGTTTAACAACAACCCTACAATGTAGGTACAATTATTGCCTCAGTTTTCCTGTAATGAAACTGAGGCCCAGGGAAGTTAAGAAACTTGCCAAAGGTTATACAGCAAATAAGCGTACTATCAGGGTTCAAATCCAGGCAGTCTGGCTCTAGGTAACACACACTTCATCACTGTGCAATATTGTCATCGCTGTGTGTGAACTTTCCACAGGAGATAGTGGACACAAACAATTTATTTGCTTCCATGTCTGTCTATTTGAGTGGGTTGAGGCTTCTCAAAACCAGGGGCTATACTTGATTCATCACTGCCTCCCAGCTCCTTACAGACTACCTGGCACGCAGTATATGTTTGATTAGATAACAGCTTAACTGGCTGCCTGTCCTTTGTTAATAATGGCAGGTGCACAGCTTTGTGACTTGTGCTCTATATCCTACAAATCCATGACAGAACCACTGTCACCTTTCAGAGGACAGTTCTCCTGATACACATACAGCCCCATGGCCCCCCACTGTGGCCCCTGACTCCAAGAAAGGGACAATCACTGGTCTCCCTGTTTATTCACCCTCGCTTGTCCATCTTCTTTCCAGCACTCCCATTTCATGGCCAAGGTGCAGAAGATCACATAGGGCTTCACTGAAAACAGTAACAGAGGAGAGAAGAGAAGTGAAAAGGAGAGACAGGCTACACAGAGGTCCATTTTAGTCCTTTTGTTTTTCCAGTTCTAAGGACTGACATACTGCCTCTCTGCTTTTCTGGTTTTAGGGCAGAGGTTCTTGACTCCCAAGGGGTCCGTGGAAAGATTTCAGGGGGTCCATGAGCTTGAGTTGAAAAAAAAATCAACTTACCTTTATTTTCTCTGATCTCTAACTGAAATCTAGCATTTCCTTTACTTCTGAATGTATGCAATAAATAAATTACAGTAGCATTCATTTCACCTGACTGGCAAAGGGGTCCATGGAACAAAAAAGTTTAAGAACCCCTGTTTCAGAGCCTCAGAAGTGTCCAAAGTGTGGAATGGGCAAATCGGGATCTGAGAAAAACAGACCATTGGGAAGCCAAAAGAAAATATTAGAACTTCCATTTCAAAAATAATAAGAGTTAATCATAAATTCTTTTAAGGCCTGACATTGGAGTCCTAACCCCATCAACATATCAAACAACCATATATCCATGTATCATTCATCTCCTGAGCAATAAGATAAAGCTCCACAGAACTAATGAATTGACCTCATTGCTCTCACTCCATTGTCCTCTTTTAGCATATTGTGATACGTCTCAGTTTACAAATATTGGAGAAAACAGATTTATGGATTATTTCATCCAGATTTAGCCAAATTATGGACATGCATCTTAAAAATACCACCATTTTGAACAAGAAAATGGCAGTTCTAACATTCCTATTCCTGATAAGAACCAAGAATGATTAGCCAGTTAGATCCAGTAAGAAGCCAGCTGGTAAATGTTGAAAATGTCAAAAAGCCTTCTTAGAATTCAGATACACTTTGTTCTAGAGTATAAATTGTAGCTGGTAATATTAGGTAATCATTTTCATACTACATGTTCCTAAATTAAAAGTAGATAAATATAAAGACCATACAAATGGATAATTTAGGAATAAGATACATTTTATACTTTACCACCAATTAACCAAGATTTGTCTATTATTTTAACAAATTTGGGTCATGTCAAATGTGTGCGGACCTTGCCATTTTGAAGGGTCTAGAACATGGGGCACTTTTCTAATTTATGCTTTGAATCCCCAAAACTGCTTTGTATATGACAGATTTGGACATTCTTCTATCAGCTGGCCAAGAAGACTATTCAAATTTTCAAGTACTATGTCTTTTCCTGCCTGCCAGAAGATTGGTTTTCACAGCTTTACCTACCAAATATTTGATTATTTGAAAGTTTGATTGCAGCCATTTTGAAACTGTATTCCTTTGAACTTAGAGAGTCCCCTAAGTGATTCCTTGGGGAAAAGGGCAGGGAGAAATGGCCATGGGTGGGACCTCATTCTTCTCCAACCCTCTGGGTTACCTGTTAAGCTTCATCTAATAATTTCTTTTAAAATAAGGTCCCATTGCTAAGAAATATTTAAAATTCATCAATTCATGTATTCAAAAACATTAACCCTTACCTGTATTATTGACAGTTTTGAAATTTCTTAAATATTCCATTTGTTAAGTGTAAATCTATTCATTTATTTATTACATATGAAAACTACCGTCTCATTCTAGTTCTGTTATATTTAAAAAATGAAAAAATGGAAAGTAACAAAAGGCTGGTAATATTAGAAATAAGAAAACAAGTCCTACTTAACTTCTGTGCAATTGAAATAAAGGTGGACCCCAAAGCATAATGGGTGCAGGAAATCGTTAGCTTCAGTAAATACCCACTGGACTTTCATCTGATCAATTACATATTAATAGTGAAGAAAAGAAAGTAATTCATTTTACAAAATCTTGGACCTGTATTTTAAGGTTTAGAGGTGAAATGTAATTTGGGATTTTGTAATATTTATTGCTTCCCTAGGAATGGAAACCCTCTAATAATGTTTAGGGTCTAGAATTGTAATTTAATCCATTCAACTTTCATAAATGAATCAAGAACAAAATAGAAACTGCCTATAAGTGTGCACCTTCCTAATGAGTTAGGCTATACATGGAACTAAATTTTAAAATGTCACCTTCCAAAATTAGCAATAGCCATTCTGTAGAAATTTGTAATAATTGCCCATCTAATGCCAGTGAGTTTGGTGGCTTATGTATGGTATATTACTAGTGAGTCAAGATACTTACATTTCACTTGCATTTTATTAATATTTCAGTTGTTAATTTATTTTAGACCCAATTCGGTGTCTATGCTAATTTGCATGCTCTTTCAATAATTTAACATGAACTTAGAAAATAAATACTAATGAAGACCTGTAATAAATGACCTGTATGATCATGTAGTATAGTATAAACAAATAACACCCATTTTCACTTTACATTCTCTAATATTTGCTGCCTAGAGAAAAGATCTGCATATGACTGAAGAGGTTATTGGAGAAATTACTTGCTACCAGTAGAGTTGTATCTGGCCTCATATGTTTGACATCATTTTCTCTGATAAATATTACCTTTACGTTTGTTTGAAGAAAGAAATTCAGATTTGGGCAGACAACTAATATCAAACAAACCTGAAAACCTCTCACTTCTAATATTTCTATATAATAATGAGAAAAGCATATTCACATAAGCCAATAGCCTCCAAACATAAAGAAAAAATAATCCATGGAATACTTCTTTTCTTTAGGAACCCCTTTAATAAGGGAGGGGGCACATCTTTGGTAAACTTTGTAAAGAGATTTAAACACAAAGAGGCCCTCCCTCCCTTAGACCATGGGGCCAGAACCGAAGTGGGTAGGGAACTTCTGAATTTTACTGCAAAAGATAATCTTGTATTGGAATAAAAGACGAGGATGACTCAGAAAGTAATTAGGGTTGTGTGTCTAAGCAAATGACACACTGTAGATTGTGGTACTAAAAAAGAAAAGAAAAAGAGACAAGGCCTGGGAAAAGGCTGCTAATGTTTCCACACAGAGACAAGGCCATGGCAAAATGAAAACAAAGCCTCCTTACTTAGCAAATTATAGCATAGGGGCTGATAATGCCCTGTATTTTGTAGCTGAGAGACCCACTTGTTGCTCCTCCCCTCTCATCATCTACACAAGTGAGAACACTTCTAATGCTTACATCTAAAACAAATGACAGAGTGGGGAATGGTTTTCCAAGCAGACAGAGTGCATGAGGCTGAGGTGAAGTGCCATTTCTCTGAAAACAGAATGCCTCTGATGTTTTGTCAACATACTTGCTAATTCCGTAACCAACAGGATGAAACAAGAATATAAGGCAGAGGTTTTATAACCCAGACCTGTTTATCCAGAGGCTGCTGATCAGTATTGTAGTTTAAGTGCCTTTTTTTTTTTCTAACATTTATCTGCTTTTGGAACAAGTTCCCTTTTCACTTGATGATAGGCAGGAGAAAGACAAGACATGGAATTTAATTGCCTGTTCTCCTCTGAAATGTCACCTCACAGCATGTGCAGACACCAAGCCAAGAAATGGCTTAGTCAGGCTGTCTGCCAACTGGCATGTACCTGAAGATTACTGGGCCTCCTGGAGGGAGATCTTTCTCCCACACAACAACCCCTACAATTTACCTTGAAATACCCTCGATATTATATTATATCCCCTTGGTGATGTAGAGCAAGGTTCTGCAAACTTTTCCTATGAAGGGCTGGATATTAAAAATTTTAGGCTCTGTGGGTCATTCAGTCTGCCACAACTCCTCTACTCTGCCTCTGCGGGAGGAAAGAAGCCATAGGCAGTATGTAGAGAAATGGGTTTGACTTTGTTCCAATAAAACTTTATTTACAAACACATAGGCCATACATAAACAAATGGGTGTAGTTGCATTCCAATAAATGTTTATTACAAACACAGGTGGTCAGCAGGATTTGGCCCATAGGCCCTATTTTGCCAACCCTTGAAATAGGGGATGGAAACTGAGAAGATAGATAAAATTTCTTCTATTACATACTTAGCAGGATAATGAATGGAATATAGTTGATTCTCATTTCATACATATATTTAATTATAGTCTAAATCTGCCCACTGAATTCATGTAAGCAAACTTTAGCATCTGGAAGCAGTTACACAGTCCTTTAACTTGCATTAGTTTATACTTAACACCACACACCTGAGCACTTGAAGTTTTTAGCTTTTGATTATGAGACCGACAATAGAGATACATGCTCTGACACTTAATAAATAACTTTAGAGATATGGATATGGATAAGACATTCAATGCACTCAAGGGACTTACAGTCTAGGTGGGAAAACAGGCCTAGAAACAGGTAATCAAAACAATAGCCACAACAGCATGGAAGTGCAGTGCTAACAAGATATATGCAATGTTCTGTGATAACGTTGGAGAACTCAGCCTGGGAGGGAGACAGAATGGGGTTAGGTTTCCAGGAGAAATTGGCAACAAAGCTGATCCTCAAAGAATAATCAGGAGGGCAGAATGCAGTGATTAGAAGCTTCTTGGGATCTTGGATCATTGGCTAAATAAATAATTTAAATAATTAATAATCATCTACTCTATACTTAGGCAGTATTAGGACAAAAATAATTTTATGATGTGATCCTTGCACATCATAAAAGTTGTGACAACTTACTATCTGGGGAAATAAAGTATATACTCAAAACAAAATGTTGATAGCAGATAGTAAAGTACAGATTACAACACACAGACAACACATTCATTTGTTCATGCAACAAATATTTATTGTATGTCTGCTACGGACCACGCGCTCTTCTTGAACTGGAGATACAGTAGTGGACATACATGCAAGGTCACTAGCATCATGGAGGTTGCATTCTGTGGACGTTAACATGGGTTAATTTGTATAATATAGATTTTAAAAAGAGCATCATCATCAATGGGTTTCAGTTAATAGCATCCTGAATCTTAACTCCCTGAAGCAAAAAATACACTATAGAAATGTAGAGGATGTCGTAGTCAAAAAATGCTGTCAATAGAAACACTTAGCCAAACATTCCAGTAAATGCTTCTCTTTTCTTTTTTTAATATTCTAGATGGCAATTCGTAACTACATTTTCCACTAATAATCAACACCATCAATTTTAGCTAAGGTAAAATATTTATAGTAGATAGATCCTCATTTTCTGTTGCAAGGCATATTTTGACTCGACTTACTTATATTTTCAACCAAAGAGCCATCATTTGGCAAAGGCAAAAACAGATTTTTTAAAGATCCCTCAAATTCTATAGCATTATATATTTAAATTTGAGTTTTTAAAAACACATCTTTGTGAATTTTTGAGATTTGGGAGAAAGAAAACGTTAGTTCAAGAAGCATTGAGTATAAGATGTGGGCTACATATTATTCAAATACATCCCTCTGTCATAGAAAGGTAGGGTGGGGATATAAGAAAGTGCAAAGACACAAAGGTCATTTGCATTTATTGTTAGTACCCAAGATCTGGCCACTCTGGGGCAGTTGGTATGGTTTGATAGTGATTATGAAAAGAGCTTTAATATGAAAAAAGCTATAACTATATGATAGATGAGTCAGCCCCAGACATATAAACCCAGGTGTTCACACAATAAAATTGTAATATGGGCCATATTACTTATACTGTTATTCCCCATCTGACAGTGAGGATAATGCTATCAGCCTATCTCCTATCAGTGTTAATCAACAAGTGATCATGGAGAGTTGATATTGAATTAAACCCATCTCATCAAGAGATCAGTGCCATAATAGCTCTAGTACTTGTAGCGACCAACAAATCCTTTGCTGTCTTGCATCCCTCACTTCTCATCTTGTGCAGTTACAAGACCAGAGAGGTTGAGAAATAAGATTCAAGCCTGTAAGAATCATTAAGTGACTCCTAATGATGGCCAGTGTCTTGTGAAGAATCTTTAAAAGAATTCAGTTTACGGCACTTCAAGGAAGGTAATAGATTAAAATAAATTACCATCTAGCCTCTTTCAACATTGATAATACACATTTATTCTGCATCAGAACTTCCTGACAGTGATGCCATTGCTGTATAATAATCACCATGCTCTGATTATTTCATTAAATAAATGGATGAATTAATTGCACTCACGTGTACTGACAGTCTCATTTTCTGCAGTACCTTGTTTCTCACCATATGTCAACTACTTGGAATCAAAATAGAAGTAGTACAAATTGTAGTAGTAAGCTTACCAAATGGTTACAGTAAAAAGAGTTCCATTTGAATGATCAAAATAAATATATCACATGAAATTTAGAACCTGAAGTGAAGAAAACCTCTAATTTTAGCAAGTTCTTTTACTGAATGCATTTAGTTTCTTGATCCTCCAACCAATCATGTTAACAATGACAAAAGATATGCAAATTTAAACAGACAATAGTCAAGCCAAACAGCTCTGACTCATACCAACAGGGACATTTTCAGCAAATATTCAACTTGATTTCACATTAGCAAGGGTCAATATAACTAAAGAACATTTTTATAGCTATGCTTGGCTATTATCTGAAAACTATGCCATAAACATTGACCAACAACAATGCAAGCAAGGATCAATTTTATTTCACACAAATGTACATATGAAACAGTTGCATGATTCCAGCCCAGTAAAATCAGGTATTTACCCTGTCACAGCTGAATAATTGCTTAGCAACAAAAAATATGCATTACTATATTTGAATCACCAATTTGAGCGAATGTTTTAGGCAAACAAAACATTACATTTTTGGTAGACTAGCTCATTCAAGACAATTTGGGACTAAGATTCTCTCCCCTATCCCCCTCCCCCCAAAATCCAGACTAATTTATAATAATTAAATTCTCATTAAAGAGCATATGAATAGTATATTGAGAACAGGAGTAAGCTACCCAACCAAATTCATTTGTTTAATTATGGAAATAGTTTTGCCAAAAGAAAAAAACAGATATCCTAATTATAGACTACTACTGTTAAGCAGTGACTGAAATTTAAGTTACAAATTATTAAAAGACTGCAGAATTCTGTTTCTCTTCTGCCAATCTGTTGATTTTCACCTGTAGTCTGTAGTAGAAAGACTAACTATAGTTCTAGGTTTGGAAACCCTAGAATTACCAAGTTTCAGTTAACATGTCAAATAAAATAACAGTGATCTTAGTTCAGTCCCTAGTGGACAAAAGTAGAATAGCTATTACATGGCAGCGCCTGCCGACCTAAGCGAGTGTGACCACACAGGAACAAAAAAAGAGCATTTGTCCTTTCCCTGGCTTTTATCTTCTTAAAGGGTTTGCCCTGTTAATAGACTAAAAGAAGTCTGTTTGCATTCCTACCTCTACGCACCAAGTGAATCTATCCGCAAAAATCCCGTGAGGGTAGCTTTTCACAAATGGACACACTGCCACCCTTCTGGTGACATAGTCAGTGAACTACATTTATCATCTGCTGCTTACCTGTTGCACCATGAAACTGAGACCAAAGACAGAATGAACTGCAGAAAGTGTGTTCATATTTTAATAGGCAAATATTCAATGAAAACTTTTAAATGGTTGACAGATAAATAACACAATAAGCTGTTCAATTTGATTTCTATAAATTGGAATTAAATGCATACTTCACATGAACATTCATTTGGATACTTAAACTCCCAAAAGACACCGTGTCTGAGAAAGGAGGTACTTCAGGAATACAGCAGCACCTACATGCTGTGTGTAACCCAAATCTGCAGGTGTACATCTTACCTGAACTCCCACCACTGGCTCAGTCTCTCCTCTCATAGGCAAATAACCTCTTCCCAAAGAACTCACATTAAACTTTATCTTCTTGAGTTTCTTAAGCACAGAAGAACTATGTGACAGAAAGCAGTCATCTACTATTCTTCCACTTACTGAAATTACCAGTTCCCTTTACACACAATTTCTCCACTAATATTATGCTGCGTATTTACTTCATGTTCTTTTTACTAGAGATTTAAAAAAATAAGTATTTTTCTATGATTTCTCATCCTAGCTGCATAAAACTTCCTGGCATAAAATTCATTTGATACTCATATAGTGTTATCATTCTTATTTTGTTTTTTCACCAATTTGCTCAAGAGGTACCTGTTTCTTTTCTTTTTTTTTTTTTTTAAGTTGTGATATGATAGTAAGGCTACTCAAGCCAAACCGTAAATAAGAGAAAAACAGAAATGTCACAAAATGTGCCATTACTAGGCACACAAACCGGGGTTCCAGCATACCTCACAGGCTTGCATAAGCCTGAAAACCTTGGCATAAGGTGAAGTCAAACCGAGAAAGTCCTCTTGCATATGCAAACACTGCCCCCCTGGAGCAAAATGTAAACACACAAATGCCCACTAAGGAACTGTTAGTTAGCTGCAAGAAGAACGGAGAAGGATCCGTGCAATTACAAACTGAAAGCAATCACTTACTTTTTGCAGCCACTGAGTATAATTTTCCATCACATGCTCCAGATGTTGAAGTTTCTGGGAAGAGAAATCCGGTTCCACGTGTGGAGCATCTCTCTGCAGAGCGTTTGTGTTGTACTGGTCTGTCGTACTCTCACGACAGTTCCCATCGTGTTCTGGAAGAATGAAAGTGTAGGCACATTGCCCATGTTGAATCCGGTTATATCTTCTCCCACCGTTTTCTGGACTCCGGCGCTGGTTGCTGCACCCTATGTGAGTCAGAATGGCAGCGAGGAAAGCAAAGGAAAGGAAAACTGTCATTGTACTGCCAGCGCTCTCCTTCCGTGCCACTCGCAAAACTCTCTCCTTTCTTCTGACCTTTAAACTACTTTATTTTAGGTAAAACTGCTTGTTTGCTTGATTTTTCCCCCTCAAAGAAAACATTTGAAGAAGAGTCATAGAAAACTTGCCATTTGTTAGCCGGGTTCTAAAATGTTATATTTTTATTTCACTGTAATGATATTTCCTTAGTTAAAACTTGAGATATTTATTGCATAGTAGCTGAGATTTATTGTTTCCTCTCTGTGTAACAGTTAAGCATGCAGCCTGCCTGAGTCAGCGGCATGTACATATTCTAGACCCTTTCCCCTACCCTATCTGCAGCAGATCTGCTATTTTCTCCCAGACCTCAGTGAGTTTTATTAAGGTTGCACATCCAAGCCAAGCTGGAAGCAGGCAGGCTTTCACAAGATGACTTGACAGGAATGCATGAGTGTGCCCCTATGCGAAGGATTGCTGATGGCTTAGGGCTGCGGATCGTCTTACAAATTGGCTAGATGCGCATGACCTCGATCCTGTATGGCCCTCCCGCCCCTTCCGCAGACAATTGCCTCGAGCCTTTAGCAGATTCAGGGAAAATCAATACATAGAGCAGTCCACCTTAATATACTTTTGGTGTGCGTGCTGACCCACTAAAATCTAGCAGTAGTTCTTAAAGTTTCTATTTAATTGGGGGAACCCTAAAAAGAAAATTTGTGTAATGAACAATGAAATTAATTTTGACAGTGATTGATAAATCAGTAAAATTATTTAAAAAA
The DNA here is from genome assembly GCA_029593785.1 of Cabassous unicinctus. Lineage (NCBI taxonomy): Eukaryota > Metazoa > Chordata > Mammalia > Cingulata > Chlamyphoridae > Cabassous > Cabassous unicinctus. The sequence continues at coordinate 11,136 of JAQZBX010044102.1, forward strand.
TGTTTTTTAACATTTATTCTTTTGACTCTGGGGTAAAAGATTAAAACCCATTTTTAGAAATGATATTCTCTCATTGTATTCATTTGGACTACTAAGAACTGGATAAAATAGGAAGGTGAAATTAGCAAGAAAACTTCACAATCTGACATTCAAAGGAATACGGCATATGCATATTAAATAGAATCATCTAAGTACTTTCTGGGATATGGATTTTAAATGCAGCTGTTTTCCTCAACAGAATCCCTGAGTTTTCTGTATATCAATTAAGCAACTTCCTTATAAAAACAATGTGGTTACAATTGAAGACAGTTGCTTGAGAATGATTAATTCCCGTGGTATATCCTCATCATATATTTCACAAGACCTCTGATGTTGCCCTAGCTATCTTTAACTGGTATGGAAGTTCCACATAAATCCTCAATGTGGCTGTTTGGACCAATCACCTGAGACCAAACATGTATCAGACATGCCCATGGGCCAACAAAGGCTGTACAGGAGAACTCCTTGTGCTTCTATTGGGAAAGGAACAAAAATTAACAGAAGGTGATTTCCCAAATGCTAAATATTTGAAAAAAAGGAACCAATAAAATATAAAGAACGGGCCATAATCATAGAATTTAGGGCATGGCTTTGAGATTTTCACTACATGTGTGCAGAAAACATGGATTATTAACAGGGGTTTCCATCAGGGACTGGGAGGAATTTTAAGCAATAAAGTCTCTCAACTGTAGTCATAGCATAAAAACAGAAGCCACAGATATAGACTCCCATGTCCTGGAATGGGAGCAGGGCAGTGGATGAAGAGCAGTAGAGGTTAGAGATGGACATTTAGGGAGAAGTAAGAAGAGATGGCAAACTACATTCCAGAAGGAATGTAATTTACTTGGGGAAAAAATAGTGCTGCGATTCATCAGTCCTTCCCACACCAAATACCAAATTGCTGATCTGACAGATGTGGAAGCAAAACATAGTAATAAAATCTTTGAACAACCTTTGCAGCCTCCTCCTATACTGTTGCATGTCTCCTTGTCGGCTGACATGTCACCCATGTAGAATAATAATGATGACATTTATTAAGTGTTTCCCATTTGCCAGGTCCTGTTTTAAGCACTCTTTATATACTATCTCATTTAATTATCCCAACAACCCAAAGACATAAACATTGCGTTTAGCACCATTTTGTTGATGGGGAAACTAAGTCACAGAAAGGCCATATAGCTAGCAAACCACAGTGCCAGTGTGTGAACTCAGGCAAACTGCTTTGGAGCCTACGCTTCTACTGCTCCTCCAGCCTGCCTATGAAAACCTCTGTGAAGAATGAAAGTAACTCCCAAAGGGCTCCAGCTGCACCGATTTACAGTCCTTGAGCAGGTAAGTGATGGTACCTAGAAGAAAACCGACTGATTAAAAACCAGTTTTCCCTCCAAAGTAATTTTATATTTTCTCTGTATCCAAAAGAAAAAGAAAGAAAATGAAAGGTAATCCATGAAAGTGAGATTTTTAAGTGTCCACAAGGAAGAAATGGATGGGCAAAGCATAGATTGTCTAAGAACGTTTTCCATCATTAGTTGCCTTGAAAAGTATCCATGGAAAGAAGAGAATCCCAAACCAACACCTGCAAGTGCTTTGTTAAGAACTAAAGACAGCAGAGAATTGGCAGAAGGCAAACGGAGGAGCAGTGGGGGCTTTACTAAGGCTCCTACGTTTTTAAACAACCAAGATTGCTAATTCTCCAAACAGGGCTAATATTAATTTTTCCTCCATGTGGGTATGTCTGTGTGTGCCTCTGTGTGCTTATACATGTGACCTTTTCCAGTCTGAACAAATGAGAATGAAGAATGTATGTTTCCCTGAAAGAAAAGTCAACCCTTAAGAATGGAAAGCCTGAAATGCTAATAAAGTAAGCAGGGGGAAGAGGGACACAGAGAGAACAGAGAAAAGAGATAGGGGTTTATTTCTTTCTTTCCCAGAAAACAAAAACACAAAAACCAGGACATTAGAAGGAGTAGTGTCAAACTAGAAAAAGTGTCTGAAAATCCATTTGAAGCAAGTGGAAGAAAGAGGGATGTGGATATGTAGAATCAACTCATATCTTTGGAACTCCAGCTAAGGAGATGCTAGGTATTTGAGGATCCTAACGACACACAAAGGACATTAATCTCAGGGACATATCTAACCAATGGCAAAACTGTTGGTTTCTTTGATTATTCAGAAATGATGCACAATTCAGAGGACTATAAAATTTAGGGAGTAAAATTATAAGTGTGCCCAGGGTTATGCAAATTTTTAAATTCCCCCTCACTCCTCCAAAAACAAAGGGAAAAAATTCCACAAAACTAATTCCATTCAATTGAATTCTGCAGTAGCTTGATCCAAAAGCTTTCCATTTGTTTTCACTGTCAGAGCTCTGGAATAAGGCGGTGTACTCTTTAAGGTTCTGGTCTCCTACCAAATATGAGTCCTAGTAAAGGTAAGGGTCACCCCAAAACTTCAGTGTGACAGGGAACACTATTTATCTGGGAACTTGATGGCTCTGAATCTGTCCTAAGAACAAGACTTTGTTACTTCTTTTGTGAAGCTTTTCTAATTTCTCCATGCCCAGTAAGTGGCTTCTTCCCATGTATTTCAATAATCACCCTTTCATATCTCTTTTTGGGAATTAAATTTATGTATCCCAGGAAAACAGGCTCTTAATCTTAATCCATTTCTGTGGTGTGAACCCATCAATAGGATCTTTGGCGAGGTTCTTTTTAGTTAAAGTGTGCCAGCTGAATCAGGATGGGCCTTAATCCTAATACTGGAGGCCTTGCAGAGAAGGTCACAGAGAGAGAAAGCCACGCGAAGCAGCCACAAGCTGGGAGACAAGGCTGCCATGTGCACTGCCATGGGATGGAAAAGCAAAGAACCCCAAAGACTGCAGGCCAGCCAGAGATACCGACCTGGGAGGAAGCAAGCCTTCCAGCCTCTGAAACCATAAGCCAATAAATTCCTGTTGCTAAGCCAACCCTTGTATGGCTTTTGTTTTAACAGCTAGGAAATGAATACGTCTCTATAACAGCACTTGTCATGTTGTTTTCTAATTATTTCTTTTTTGGTCTCTCTCCTCATCTAGCTGTGAGCTTGTAAAGTGATCTGGTCTCTTTCATCACTGAGACCCTAGAACTTACAATGTACTTTGGTTGAAGGAATGAAAGAATAAACGAATGAATAAATAAGCTATTATTTACTAAATTAGTGCATCATCCTGATTTGGTATCTGGCTACTATATAACTGGCTATGTCTGTTGCATTTGTTGAGTGAGTTTACTTAGAATCTACAAGCATGAGGGATCCAGAATGAAGCCAAATTTATTCTAAAAGATGAGTTAGATACAAAAACATAGTACAATATTAATTTAGATTCCTTATTAAATTAATTTCCTCATTTAATGTTTACAAAATTCCCATAAGTATACACTATTATTCCCATTTTACAGATTAGAAACTGGGGCATATAAAAGTTAAATGAATCATCCAAAATCTATGATCTCTTATGTGGCCAAGGAGGACTTTAATCCTTGATCCATGTGACTCTGGAACCCACATTCATAACCCACTGAGCTATATTGCCTTCAACACTACTTCAGTATTAGGAGACAGGGAAAAAACATTCCTTAGAATTTAGCGGACATAAACAGTATGGCATCTAAAACTCAGATTGGTCCCCAACTCCCCTCACCAGTGGCCTTCATGAAGTCATGTAGCTATTCCCCAAACAGGGCTAATATTAAGCTGGGATGCACCAGGACAGATGTCCCTTCTGTTTACCAACTTGCAATCTGATTGATCACATTATAGTTGGTATCCATTCTACATGGTGCTGTACCAAAAATTCCATTAGGTATTGAGACACAAGGAAGTACTCTTTGGATATTCATAGCATCACCTATAATGCCAAAAGTTGATAGGTCAACTAATCTGTTGGAAGTTTTCAGTCACTGGACCTGCCTAGACCCCAAGATATTACTTTCTGGACAGTCAAGTAAGGGATTCAAGTAGACAGATTTCAAGATGACCCCAGGATTGGTAGTGGAATAATACCTAACAATTACAGGCATCTTTGAACATTGCCACCTTTAGACAACCATTTAAGCAACATCTCAGAAATACCTTCCAATATGAGATTATTGTTATCCTACAACTGAGATAGTTTCTACAAGGAAACAGAAAAAAATGAGGAGGAGGAGAAGAGGAAAAAAACAGCTGGGGACTGTACCAAGCAGGAATACAGAAGCCAACATTCCTTTAATACCAGAATAAAGAAAGGATTCCATTGTAGACACAATGAGATCAGTTTTTATTAGGGAGGGAAGCACACAAGCCACTTTGCACTTACTATCTCCTTCTTTCTTCTCTCTCTCTCTCTCTCGCTCTCGCTGTCTCTCTCTCGCTCTCTTTTTCCCCCTGCAGAAGTCTTGGTTGCTAGATGAGAGAAAAACGTAAGGGGCTCCCTATCTCAACTTTTTCAATTTCACCATGAAGTTTTTCCAATTTCACTCAAAGAATAAATATTTTAAAGGAATGGCTGGTATTACTAATTGATGGGTTATGGTGCCCAATGGGACTTGGGTGGTGGCTAGTCCTTGTATCCAAAGCTGATAAATGCCCTCCACAGAACAGTAACTTGAAGATGTAATACTTTCTGCCCAGAAAAGAAAATCTTTGTTTTTTGCAACAACTCCTGCTCATAGTACAAAAGAGACTTACTCACAAGCATTGCAAATTGAGATAAAAGATCATGGAAATATAATCCTTCAATTTTTCTAAAATCAATCCTTCTTCCTCTTTTAGTCTTATTTTCCCACCCTCTGTTAATACAATCTAATCTCTGATGTAATTCTATCTTATCTCTCTTCCCTCCTGCCAGATTGGAGGGACTGTTGTTTGTTGGTTATGGTGGGAGACAGCCTGCTTTTTTTCTATCTCCTTTCTATGCCCTTACAAAATGGATGACATTGGACAAGTCACTTAACTTGTGTAAGCTCAGTTTCCTCATCTGTACCAATTTCATAAAGGGGTAGGGAAGATAAATAAGCTAATGGATAAAAAGTGCTGAGCGCAGTGCCTAGGACATATCAAGTGCTCTAATAAATATTAGTTCTTGATGTTTCTAAATGTGAGTTCTCTTCCTTGTGCTCAAATATGGTCCTTTTTTTCCTTGACTAATTGAATTTCACAACTATGCTTATTTAATGCCACCCCTATCTTTTTCCCCTCTAAAATATTTAAAATTATTTCTGAGCCTCTTATAAATCATACTACGTAAGGAACACATTTAAAAATGGGCATATAACCACATTCACATTGCAAAGCTCTGGTGTCCTTGAGGGCAGGGGCTTTGATGGTCTTACTCACTGCTCCATCCCCAGCACCTTGAACTGTGAAATAAATTGGAAATAATTTAATAAGAATGCAGTTCTCTGCATACTGGAGACTTGGAGACATCATGTAGGGAAGAAAGCTATGTACCCCAATCACATTTTGGTAGCATGATGAGAATGATGTGAGTTATATGCCCCAGGAGCCATGGGTGCACAGCGGATGCCATTTATGGCTTCACTGCTGTGACTCGTTATCCCACTCATTTCCTGCCAATTCTGCTAGACCCTATTTTCAAGAGCTTCATTTTATGACTAAACTTGTGGCATATATCACTCCATTTTGTTTCCTGGGATGGGGAGATAATGCACCAAGTGTTTGCCTCTGATAAAATGAAAAAGAATAAAACACTTTACTATTAATCTTATAAGAAATATGCAACTTGGCATGACTATACATAAGCAAAGGAAAACTTACTTTATCCAATTCTTCTCCGAGGCCAATTTCACTCCCCCTCAGACTCTAATCAGATTAGGAATTTGGCAATTAAATTAGGAAATAAATTCCACTGGTATAGCAAACATTTAAAAATATGATTGCTTTAGCCAGGTTCTTGGTTCATAAAATGACTGGCAAAGACAGATTCTTTTCATGGTAACTTTAAAAGCAATACCCACTAAGGTCGCAAAGTTACACTTTCTTTTTCACTGAATACATGCCTTGGTTCTTTCCTCTTTATCGTTCTCTGGTAATTAGTAAAATTTCTTAAAGGGGAGAATTGTGGCAATTGAAGAAAGGCTAGGAAAGGAGACAAACATAAATCTCTGGAAATTGGAAATGATTGTCATAGCTTCATAGTCAAATGTCCTATCTACTTGTGAAATACACAGGTAAATCATTTGCAGGCACCAAACAGCCTGCATCTTTTGCAAGATGTTTCCTAAATGTGCATTATTTCATACCAGCATCATGGTGCTTGCCGAAATTTCACATATGCCCCTAGGACTACTATTTACCTAATCATTTCCTTCACTCAACTTGTAAGCTTTTACATATCTTAGATTTACCCAAAATAATATCTGGGAAGCCAAATATTTGTTATGCTACTTTTTCCTAATGTATGTTAAATTAAATACAGCATGTTAAAATAAAGCACATTAAAATAGATATCTGCCTACCAATCACTGCCAAATCATTTCAAGTCCCCAGAGAAACATGTACCATACTTTGGAAAACATCACTTTGTGCCATTTACATTCATCCGCTCTTGCAAAATGAATGAAACAATACCTCCGGTCAATATATTTGTGGAAAAGACTGTTGTAGCTGCAGGTCCACAAGATGAGGTTGCATCATACCCCAGAGCATTTGGGGATTGTTTCCACTTTGTAGTCAAATCAGAATTATAAAGAAAGCAATTGAAGCAGAGGCTTCTGTACTTACATTGCCAGAGAGCATGTGAGGGACTGCCTGTAGGTCCCATTCTGGGGAGTTAGGGATTTGGTAGCAGCCCTATTTGCAATGCGGTCCACTGATAAAAATGTCCAACTGAAGGTCTGAAGTTGAAAGTAATGATTGACTAGGAATTTCAATAGCTCTTCTCTTGATTCTGGCGATGCAAAGAATAGCAAAGTTATTTAATATCTGAAGGGTAACTCTTACTCCTTTTCAGTCTTGCAATTGGAACTTTGTTGGGGAAATAGTAAACAACTTTCTTAAGAGTTGCATTCCCCTTGCAGAACTTACATTCCTTCTGGTCATCCCTCAAAGAGCCATAAAAACACATAAGTTAAAAGAGGGAAAGACAGTTAATATTTAAAGGAGCAGGTAGGAATCAATTACCCTTAGTTATTAACAGTGAACATTTATTGAGCACATATGATGTGTCCAGAGCTGTGCTAATCATGATCTCATTTATTGCAATCCTCATAAGTCATTATGTAGAAACTATTATTACCACCCTTTCACAGATAAAGAAACAAACACAAGTTTTCGGGCACGATTCAAACCCTAGGCTATCTGACCCCAGAGCTGAAGTTTTAAACCCATTACATATATTCACTCTTCAGTGAGACCTTTTAAAGCACCTGCTCATTTGGATTCCTAAATTAACTATCTTCCTGATCTTCATATACTTATTCCTTTTTTGTTAATCCAATAAGAAGCACGGAACTTGTTAGCCAATGAGACCAGAGGAAAGTTGTAAGAGTTGAAAATGAAAAAAAAGTTAACCCCCAAAAGTTAACAATTACAGTACTACAATTACAGAGTCACCATCAGATTTAACTCTTAAAATTGGCAAATTATACCCATTTTACAGATGTAGAAGCTGAAGTTTTAGAAATAAGGAAGCTGCCCAACGTTACACACAAGAAGTGGGATTTTAACCAGTTTAGTCTGAATCCAGGGCCCAAGCATCTTAAATAATATGCTATATAAACTTCTTTAAATTGGTTGAAATCATCATCTTTAAGGTATTTATATGAGAGGCTCCAAGCAGCTGTAACCTCATCTTTACTGAGTGCACAGCCGAAGATGACATCAGTGTTCTCAAAGTGTGATCCTGGCCCACCAGCATGGCCATCTCCCGGGATCTTGTTTGTAATGCAAAATCTCAGGCCCCACTCCAGACCCACCGAATCACAAACCTTGGGTATGAGGCCCAGCTTGTTTTAACAGGCCTTGCAGGTAACTCCAACACGTGTTCAAGTTTGAGACCCGCTGGTTTGAATTATTAGTCCTTAACCCTAGCAGCACCTTAGAATCACCTGGGAACTTTACATAACTAAAGATGCTTGGGCCTGTCACTAGAGATTCTGACTCAGGTGATCTGAGGTGCAGCTTAGATGCTAGTATTTTAAAGTGCATCAGGTGCTTCTAATATGTCGCCATGGTTGAGAACCACTAACTTAACTGGAAATGCTAATAAAGAAGAAATGCAGTGAAAAGAGCTGGAATGGTTCAGTACAAAGCAATAAAGAGTGAACTGACTTGGTTATGCCTGAAAACATTTCTGGAGGGATCTTCAATAAAAAGATTATAAAATAATGACGTTAGTGCCTTTAAAGTGTTGTCTGTTTAATTTCTGGAGCATTTAAGGATACAAAGACTACCCAAGAGATAAAACACCTCCATAGTTCATATATTTTGCTGTTGTTGAAGTAATTTGTCTCCTAAATTTATATTTTGAAGCTTTTAAAGAATAAAATATTTATGTCTTGATTACTCATGGACTCAGTGTTGAGTTTCATCTAACAGCTAGCAATTGTTGTTATGATATTTTTGTCTCTCTTCTCATAGAGTGTTCTTTCTTGTTCCTTCCAAAAATCAGGCAGTGCCTGTGGTCTTACCCCCAACTCCTCCAGCATCTGATTTTACACCTGGGATGACATAAGAGACTAGGAAACAGCAGTGACAAACTGTTCTTCCCAAATAAATTACAGACGTTTAGGAGTAACTGGTTGTACCCTGAGATAACATAAACAAATGGATTCTACGTCTTATCCAAGGAAATCATGAGCCTTTAAACAACTATTTTCTTGTATACAATTAGCACCACATCTCCAAAAAATGCATTTGGCATCTCTGTTTTCTTTGATTAACATGGGATACATTGAAATAAAACTTTAATTTTTCAACTTTCCTTTTGAAATAATTACAGAATAACGGAAGTCACAAAGGTAGGAAATAAGAAGATTGTGCACCTTCACCAAGATTCTCCCACAAGTTACAGCTTATGTAATTATAGTGTAATATTTTGACATTAGTACTGTGTATGTGTGTGTGTAGTTTTATGTCATTTAATCATGTGTGTACATTCGTGTAGCCACCAGATGCAGAACGATTCCATCACCATGGAGACCTCCCTCTTGCTAGCCATTTATAGTTATACCCACTGTCTTTCCTATGCCCCTCCCTCCACCATCACTAACTCCTGGCAACAACTAATCTGTTTTCCATCTCTTTAATTTTGTCATGTCCAGAATGTTAGATAAATGGAAAAAGACAGTATGTGGTCTCTTGAGACAGGGTTTTTTATACTCACCATAATTGTGTATATCCACAATGTACTCCATCCAAGTTGTGTATCAATCGTCTATTCCTTTGTGTTTTTAGTAGTATTCCATGTTGTTGATGTGCCACAGTTTATCACCTATTGAGAGACATTTTGGTTGTTTCTAGTTTGGCACTGTTACAAATAAACCTGCTATGAATAATTGTGTGCAGGTTTAATACAGATATGTTTTCATGTCACTGCAATAAATGCTCAGGAGTGTGATTGATGGATTGTATGTTAAGTGTAGGTTTAGCTTTTTAAGAAACTGACAATCTGTTTTCAAGAGTGGCTGTACCATTTTACATTTCTATTAGCTGCTATGTGCAAAAGATCCATGTTCTCCGCATCTTTGCCAGCCTTTGGTATTGCCACAGTTCCTTTTTTAGCTGTCCTAATAGGCATGCAGTGATATTTCATCATAGTCTAAGTTGCATTTCCCTAATGTCTAGTGATGCTAATCATCTTTTCATGTGCCTATTTGCCATGATATACCCTCCACACTCTTCATGTCTTTTTCCCGTTTTCTAATTGGATTATTTGGTTTTGTTTTTTTAAATATTGTGTTTTGAGAGCTCTTTATATATTTTAGATATGAGTCCTTCATCAGATATGTGGTTTGCAAGTAATTTCTCCCTTAATGTAGCTTAGCTTTTCATCCTCTTAATAGAGTCTTTGACAGAGCAAAAGCTTTTAATTTTGATGTTGTTTCAATTTTTCAACTTTTCTTTTATGGATCATACTTTTGGTGTCATAGCTAAGAAAGTTTTATCAAGTCCTTTGTCCTAAAGGTTTCTCATAAGTTATCTTCTAAATGTTTCATAGTTTCACATTTTACAGTTAAGTTGATGATTCATTTTGAATTAATTTTGTATAATGTAAAGCTTAGATTGAGATTCACTTTTTTTTT
>JAQZBX010044103.1:0-21463 GCA_029593785.1 Cabassous unicinctus
TATTAGGTGTGCATAAGGTAAATATTGTCAGCAATTGTGAAATATTTTTGGTAAATCCCTGTGATAAACTCAAATTTGCTGCATTAGAGCTAAGGCCTTTTTCCTGCTTAAATTAAAACTCTGAATGATCATGACATGTATAACAGAAATCCAGCTGAGGATTCTATTTCTATACACAAATCCTTTAAGAGCTTGCACTTCTAGTATATTATAGACTCATGTCTAATGACTTTGAAAGTCACCTTTGATAGTGTCCTTTTTCCTTTCCAGTTTACTGTACTGAGTGCACTCTGTTTTCTTTTTAGAAAGCTAGCTTGCTTATTTCATATTTATGCAAGCAGTAGAAAAATATATCCCGCCTGGCTCTTACCATATTCTAACTCTTATCCCAATATAGAATGACAAGTAATTCATAATGAAGTATTAGAGAGATTGTAAAACCAGTTGTGTAATAGCCATGAATATTTTGATCTCTGTATAACAAATATCATGCAGATAAATAACTAAACCTTGGTTAGGTGGGGTGGTACCAGATAGCCTTTTAAATGTTCTTCTAGGACATTGGTGTCCAAACTGAAGGTTATAGGTAATTAGGAATCAATGGGAGAAGCAGTGAATTTTCAAAAATATATGATCCTTATTGCAAGATACATAAATCAAATAAATCTCCACTAGATTTTATTGGTTCAGTAATATCAAAGGTATTTTCTTGGGACTGGAATGAGGACAGGTAACAAAAGATAACAGAGAAAACACATACTTATTTGTGCTGGTAAATTTGATTCATGTGTATATCCATAGTTATGTGTTTATTGTTGATTTTGTAACAATGCAAAAAAATCATTACTAGTGGAATAATAGTGATTATTAAGCAGAAAACCAGAGATGCTATTCATGGTAAAGTGGTAAAAAGAAAAATACATGATAAAATTCAGAGTTCCAAAAATTTCCTATGCAATCAATAGGAATACAATGCCCAACTTTACCAGTTTCACGGTGCCCAACGTATTACTTGTTGAAATGTTCATTTCAGAATTAGTTTGTCCTCTTCAAGCTCCAGTTAAAATGCAGATGTCCTGGGTAGCAGGATAGCACTGAACTGCTGTCACAGTTACTAATCCATGTTCCTAGGGACACCATTTTGCAGTCCTATAAGATAAATTGAGTGGGAGTCTAAGAAACATTAAAGTCAAGGAAAACACTATAGAAAATAGAATTAAGGCTTACTAAATTTTAATTTCAATAACTCATTCTGGAAACTACCTCAATTGGGCATTAAAACATAGATACATCTGCTAGAATAGTTGGGAAAGTATTAATATTTTAAGCACAAAAATTAATAAGAAGGTACATACGTAATGTTGTAGGAGTAGCCATGTACTGCATGTGAATATACATTTCATAGGAATGAGAAGCTTCCTTGTCTACTCTGCCAAGATGAGATCAAGCACCTTCTCCCTGGCTGGGTCCTCCATTCCAGTGTCTCACAAACATCAGAGCAGGGCACATTACTTAATGACTTCTCATGAACCTAAATTCTAGGTCTTATTACCCATATTGTGGATTTATATGAGCCAATGACATTTCAGTAAAAGCTCTTTTGAATCTTTATTTAGAAAATAAACTTTCTACATGCATTAAGTATTTTCCTTTAATAATACGTCCTCATCTATTTAATACTAGACATTGACTAAAGGATTTCTAAAGTGACTATTATTTCTAACATTCTGATTTGACATTTATACTACCAATCCTTCCCACATGCAGTTCTTACTAGAGATTGTACCTCTTAGTTAATTTGAAATTTGCCCCCCCAAATATTTCTTCCCAATAATGTGAAGAGAAATGTATAAATTTCTATAAGAGCTCTATTTTACTAGAATGAGTATTATTCCCCCTTGATTTTGTCTATTTCTATTTTGAATTATTTGATAAAGTTTTTGCAGTGCCTACCTTGAACAAAAATTCTAGATATGTTGATAAATTGATGAATTCTAGTTCTTACTCCAAAGTATACTTAATATGCATTCAGAAGTCAAACGATTGGTGAGAATGTTATTTGTAAAGTAAATTGATCACTAAAAATACATAATTCCAATAAAAGATAATATTTTTCTAGTGATCATTCGAAATCAGAAATGCACACTAACTCATTTAACAGGTTAAGCATTTAAATAACACTGAAATCTGTTTTTATTTTCTTCTGACTCCTTCTGATGAATATCTAAAACTGAACCATGAAGAGAAAATGCATGTATAGGTCAGAATTTTAATTCCTACCTGAGCCCTGGATAGATTCTCTCAGAGAATTTAGTGGTTCAAGAGATGAGTTGCTGAGAATGATTTATACCCACTTTTATCTCTAAAGTATTTTTTCAGCACAACATGAAGAAATATTTACAATATTACTACAAGAGACAAGTCCAGGGAAAAATAGTAATTGGTGTAGACTCATACTCACTAGACTCTTGGGATTTGGGCAATATGATTACCTCAATTTGTATCACGTTGAGTTCTTGCTTTGTGTAATCCGTAGTTTATTCTCATGGTATTTTCACATTTTGGGTCATCATTTATTCCAATCAGATGACTAGTAAAACTAATGATAGAAATTAATGACATAATTCATGGGCTTTCATGTTTTCTCTGGTCCCTTCCTGGTCTGAATTGTGTTTTATATAGCACCTTCCACAAAATGGCTAGTGAATAAAAGATTGCTAATAGAAATTTCTTCCCTAGAATAGTGTGGTTAGATTATAAAACTCAATGAATAAAATCATTTGGACAAGGACACATGATGAGTTGTGGCAGAGACATTCCAAGGTTTTAGGTTCAGGTGTTGGCATTTTATGTCCAAACTATGAGCATGAAACTGATTCTACAATAAGCTTTTATTTGTTTACAAACAAAAATAAACAGGGTAAAGATAAAAATATTCTGTCAAGCTTTTATTTCTTTTTATCAAGAATCCAAATATCTACTCATCCAAGTGATACAAAAAGAAATAAGATATGGTTCATATGCTCAAATTGTTCTTAGTTCAATTGTGAAAGCAAGAGAGACATGACAGTGCTCCAGTGGTGACCCAATCTCCAAATGATAGAGGAAACCAAAGCTATTTCTGTGGTCTACCTATACTTTCTTATTCTGTCACCCTACCCTTTGCTCAGTGGTCTGGCCATAATGGTATGTTTCAAGCTCTTCCCAACCTCAGAACCTTCCCACAGGCTTCTTCACTGCATTGAGTGCTATCTCTGCCAAACTCTTGTCAATTTTTGCCTCCCCATTTGTCATTTTTAAAGGTCAATTCTTGAGCAAAGTTTTCCTCTCCCTATACTGAAACCTGCACTCTACCATAATTGTCCTCTCTTATGTGAAACGTATCTGTTCCTTTGACAATTATCACAATATTAGTTGTAAATGTAGTTACAGTTTATTTAAGATTTGTCTTACCTTCCACACTCAATCCCAAGAGGACAAGAAATACATTTGATGTTCACTACACACACAACTTCAGTGAAATGCCTAAAATATGTTAAGTTTTCCATATACATTTATTGAGTGAATTTATTGGGAAAAAATAGAATTTTATTTCACCCACCAATGTCCTTTGCTCTGGTTCATGCAGTATTTTAAAATTGACAAATTTCATATAAATTACAATATCATGAAGTACTTTTAAAAGTGAAAATAATCTGACAAAATTTCACTTGCATTCTGGCAAGAAAACTAATGGCTGGAGCTGAGTAGCAGCTTCATAACTTAAAGTTTATATGCTTCATAGTTTTTCAAAGACACCCCCAAACTTCTTCTCATTATCTTAAACCTCTCCCAATTCATAACTGTTTTTTCTTTTTCTTTTTATCACAGTATTGAATAGAGTATAAGGTGCACTAAAGTTTCTAGTTACAAGGAGGAGAATGGACATAATGGAGAAAATGATTACTTCTACTTAGAGAAGTTTAAGAAGATGACATAATAGTAAGGTATGACTTTGGAGTCACATATCCTTGATCAGGTAAGGAAAAGAGAACAAGACATGCTGAATATGTGAAGGTAGAATGTCCTGTTTGTCAATTGGTGTAATTGCATCTTTTCTATAGGTTGTTATTATGTCAGTTTGGTGGAAGATCATTCTTTTTGCACGTGAAATCACACTGTCCTTAAGGCTGGCTGATATTAAGGCAACTTTTTTTTTTAATTGACAATTTAAATCATATGATAAGGATAATGATAATGATGATAATGGTAAAATAGTAATAATGATATATGAATTTTTTCCCAAAAGGGGTAAAAGAAATATAAAACCACAAAATTAAATAACTCAATCATAATTCCTTACCCTGAATCAACCACAGGGAACCCTTAAATACATCATAGTTTTCCTCTATGTTTATATATTTTATAAAACCTTGATCTCATATACTGTATTTTTGGAGCTTATTTGTCTAACTAAATAGTAAGAAAGTTTTCTGCTATATCAGTCTTGTACATAATTTCTCTTCATGTATAGAATCCATAACACCATTAGAAAATAAGTCAATTAACTAAAATCTTATTATTAAATATACTAAGTATTTTCAATTATTTTGTCATTTTTACTATCAAAGATGATGAACAAAAATATTCATAAGAATGTACAAGTATCCAAACGGTTATATATTTATTGGTACATTTAAGGGAACTAAATCAATTTTAACATAAAAGTCATCAAGAAATGCAATTTAAAGCCATCATGATATGCGTATAAACACCAGCTAGAATGAATAAAATTAAAAGAATTATTTTATCAAGTTTTTCCAAGAATGTAGAGTGAATAAATTCATGCATTGCTGCCGGGAAAGTGAAATGTAACAAGTATTTTGGAAAACTGACAGTTTCTTAAAAAATTAAAATTACATTTTATATATGTCTCAAATTCCACTCACAGGTAATAAAAGTATAAGTCCATACCAAGATATATATAGCAGCTCATTTTCATAAAAACCTAAAACTGTAAATAACCCAAATTCTAACAATAGATGAAAGGATGAATATATTGTAGTATACCCTTAAAATGGAACCCCACCAAGCAATAGAAAAATTCAAACAACTGATCCAGGCAACAAATGGATAATTCTCAAAATCATTTTGCTAAGTCAAAGAAAGTAGACACAAACGAAAGTATACAGTATGTTTCCATTTATATTAAATACTGAAACAGAAAAAAATAAAATAAAACCCCATGAGTAGTCAGGAATTTTCTCACATCAGTCATTATCAGAGGCTGGGTATGCAGGGAACAGCCTACTGGAAAGAGATAAAAAGGAAATTGATGAGGAGGAGGTGGAGATGAAACAGTTCTATATCTAAATTATGATGCAGGTTTTATTATAAGTGTACACATTTGTGAAAACACATTGATTTGCAGTAAAAATTGATACATTTAATTGCATGGGGTACTATTTTAATAAGATTAATTTTAAGTGTCTTATGATATGGTGTTATTATTCCCAAACAAATAAGAATATTAAGGAACAAAGAAATTGTCACCTACCCAAATTAAATATAGCAAACTTAAGAGCCAAGATTGAAATTCATGTGTAACACATTATCTATATAGGATATTGTCTCTCCAGGGAGCATTAATTTGTGTAGAAATGAATGTATACATGTTTTGTTTGCTTTAGTCTATGTAAGAGAAATCTGCTCTGACCATAGCCCCCAAACTGTCAAATTGTTTCTCTTCTTTATACTTTCTCCCATTACTTATAAGTACAAAGAAGCTTCCAACTCTAGATTTCCCTTTAAAAATCTAAATTGCTATATTTTATGGAGTCTAAGAAGTACAGTTTATCTTCAAATGTCAATATTTATGAAATCAGGATGTCTTACAATCACTGTTGTCCAAGCAAGCATCATGATGTAGCTGTCATTTTGTGAGTGTGCCCATCAAAATTTACAGAAGGAAATTTTGTTTTTAATTACAAAATAGTCCTGGCACTGAACTATTTTTCCACAAGAAACAAGTATGAAACTGGGCCAAACTGTAGGGAATCTGTTATTAGGCATTAACATCTGCATCACAGGACTGAACTCCCTGAGAAAAAGGATCAAACAAGGTGTCCCATACTTAGCAGAGAGTAATTCTGTCGTAATTCTGTTGTTGAAAGGAGAACAGAGATATTTTAGGTGCAGAATATTGCAAGGTATTGGATTTCCAATGCAGATAGCATGCTGATACTTTATCAATAAACCAAACATCCAGCTGAGACAGTATTAAGGTCACATTTTAAGAGCAAGACCCACCCCAGAATAAGGGCTACTCTACATATGCTCCAACAAAACCTAAAATGTACCTTCCATGGGGACAAAGTGAGCCACCAGAACAAAGTATATGCCCAAATAAAAGTCATCATTCCTTTAAGGAAGGCAACATAATTCCAGATAATATACCTTATATCATCCACAATTTCCTGCATACAATAACAAATTCTAAACATGTGAAAAACAGGAAATTTGTGAAAAGTAATAAAAAATAAATGTGGTCAATATAACCAAATGTCAATATGATCCAGGTGTAGGATTTAGCAGAGAAAGGACTCTAACACAGCTATTATAAATATGTTAAGGACATATAGGAAAACATGTTTTTGGTAGTTTTATAACTAAAAAGGTGAAGAATACCAAGTAGAAACAAAGAAAAGGGACTACAGAAAAATTCTAAAACTGAACAAAGCCCATTTATGAAATGAAAAATTCACTAGAGGGACTAAATATCAGATTGCAGATGGAAGAAGAAAGGGTCATGGAGTTGGTAGACGACTTCATAGAAATTGTCCAAAGTGAAGAATAGAAAGAAAACTTAATGATGAAATGTTCAACAAATCCCAAGCAAGTTAAACACAAAGGAAGCTCTATTTAGATGCATAATATTCGGATTACTGGAAAAAGATGATAAAGAGAAAATGTGGGGGGAATGTTATGCAGACACAAGAGAAAAATGATCTAAATGTTGGTCGACTTCATATCACAAACAAATGAAGTCAAAAGTCAGTAGAGTAACATTTTGTTTTGTTTTGGTCTTTTGTTGTTGTTGTTATTGTGAAGTAACATTTTTAAGTACTTTAAAAACTTAGAAAAGAAAAAAATAAATCAACCCAGAATTTTATATCCAGTGAAAATATCCATCAAGAAAATATTTAAAGCTGAAATATCATCCAATAAAGGAAAGATGAGTTAATTTTTTGCCAGCAGACTTGCACTATAGGAAAAAAAGTCCTTAAGCAGAATGATATCAGATGTAAACTTGCAACTACAGGAAGGAATGAAGTTTGTTAGGCATGGCAAATTTTGGGGTAGATATAAAACTATTATTTTTCTTTCTTTTAAATTCCTTAACAGACAAGGTTCTTGTCTAACAATCTTCGTTGATATAAATACAACAACTTCCTATTTATTTTCTCGCTCTTTCTTTTAAAATATATAGAATTAAAATATATCAAAAACAATGCAAAGGGTAGGAGGTGATATATACTTATACTATGATAGTGAAGCATAAACATGAAATATGAAATGGTAAATTATGAAGTATAAGTACACTGTGATAAGTTCATAATATATATTTTAATCCTTAGAGAAGTCATAAAAATTATCAAAAGTATTGTAGTTAAAAAATAAATCAAATGGAATATTTAAAAAGATTAAATTCAGACAAAAGATGTAAGAAAAAGTGGAAAACAGGAACAGAAGGACAAAAATAAAAAGGATAGAAAATGATATATTGTGCAATAAATAATATAAAAAAATATAGTATAGCTATATAAGTATCAAAGAAAATACTCTTACTAAGAACAAGCATTACCAGAAATAAAGCAGAATATTTAATGAAAAGGGCTTCATTCAACAGGGAGACATAAAAATCCTAAATATGTGTATCTAATGACAGATGTTGAAATTCAATGAGTAAAAACTAAGAGCAATTAGTAGAAAAATGAGCATAGCCACAGTTGAAGATCTTAAAAATTTACTAACTTTTGAAACAAGTAGGTCATAAAATAGTAAGGAAATAGACTATATGAATAATACCATAAATGAATTGTACTTAATTGACACTTACCAAACCTGACACCTAATAACTACAGAATGTACATTCCTTTCAAATATACATGGAATATTCACTATTATAGATCATATGCTGATACATAAAACTAATCTCAAAAAATTTTTAATAAGGAGCATGTTCTCTGTCAGCAATGGAATTACATTAGAAAACGATATGTATAAAATCCCTAAGTAGATGGCAATTTACCACAATTTTCTAAATACCTCAAAGTGTTAAAGAATAAATCATTGGAGAAGTAAGAAAATACACAAATGGAGTGATGAAAATAAAGCATCATAATTAGCAACTAGCAGTTAATATAGTGTTGGGGGGGAATGTATAGCTTTAAAGACTTAAATGAGAAAAAAATCTCAAATCAATGATCCAAAATTTCATTTTGAAAAATTAAAAAAGAAGATAAAAGCAAACTCCAATAGGGTAGAAATAAGGAAGTTAGAACAGAATTTAATTAAATAGAAAACATACACAATGAAAAAAACATTAAAAAATTATTCTTTGAAAAGATTCATTACATTTTTAAATCTTTTTATCAGACTAATCTGCAAAAAAAAAAAATAAGAGAAAATAAACATTTGAAAAGATAGTATAGACATTAAAAGGACAATAAGACATATAAAAAACGTTATATGAATACATTTGTCAGCATAAATAGACAAATTCTTTGAAAGACCACAAAAATTATCCAAACACACATAAAAAAAGAGTAGAAAATATGAATATTTAAAATTAAATTCAAAATAAAAATTTTCAAAAATAGAAATTCCAGACCATCATTATTTCACTGAAATTCTAACAAATATGTAATGAAAAAATAGCACTTTCTTTATCAAACACTTTCAGAAAATGGAGGAAGTTGTCACTTCTTAACTCATTTTATGAAACTAACATCATCTTATTAATATAATCAGACAATGAGTTTATTGAAAAAGAAAATTATACAGCAGTTCTCTCTCCTTAGTATAAATGAAAAAATTCTTAATTATATTTCAACAAATTGAATTCATCAATAAATAGAAAGGATAAAACAACATTACAAAATGATTTAATCTCAGGAATGCAATATAGGTTTAACATATTTCACCAAATTAACAGAATACAGGAGAATATCATATGATTTCAAAAGATTTAGAAAACTTTTCACAAAATTCAGCAAACATTAAAGTTGAAATTTTTGGCAAAGAAAGAAAAGAAACAAACTTGCTCCATTGGATAAAGGACATGTATGAAAAGCCTACAGCTAATGTCATCCTACCTAGTGATGTTTTAGATATGTACCACCCTCACCACCGGCATGGGGACAATACATGGCTATCTGATCTCATGACTTCTATTCAAAATTGTACTATCATTCTAAGGCAGTGCAATAAAGAAATCAAGAGAAATAAAATTCATAAATATTGGAGAGAAGAAGTAAAAAATGCCTTAATTCCCATAGGGCATGAAGAAAAGTTTTGGGAATATATAAAGGAAATAGACAAAAATCCAATGATAATTAATGAGACAAATTGAGACAATTGCAGGGAAGAAGGTCATTATTTACAACGCATTTACTATATACTGTAGCAACATATATGTGTGTGTGTGTGTGTGTGTGTGTGTGTGTATGTTCTGTATATATATACAGAATAGAAAAATGAGGCATAAGTTCCTCATGATACATTTCACTTGTTTTCTGAGATCCAGCTGCGCTGTGTGCCTTGGATGATGTGAGATATACTGTATGCTTATAAAAAAAATCCCTCTTGTTTCACTTTTGTTTGTTTGTTTTATTTTTAAAGAAGCCTTAGATTACATAAATGTTACATTAAAAAATAAGGGATTCTCATTTGCCCCACCCCCTCTTCCTCCCACACGTTCACACATTAACAACATCCTTCATTAGTGTGGTACATTTGTTACAATTGATAAACCCATATTGAAACATTGCTACTAACCATGGAATATAATTTCCATTACAGTTTACACTCTGTCCCACACAACTTTTTAGGTTATGACAAAATATATAATGGCCTGTATCCATCATTGCAGTGTCATACAGGACAATTCCAATGTCCCAAAAATGCCCCCATATTACACCTATTCTTATCTCTCCCGCCCCTCAGAACCTGTGGTGGCCACTGCCGTTATATCAATGATAAAATTTTTCCATTGCTAAAATAATAAGTCTATAATAGAATAATAATAAGTCTATTTTAGTCCACTGTTCATTCCCCAATCTTGAGGATTTGGGGATGGTGATGCCCACTCTGTTTCTAATTGAGAGGGGGCTTAGATCCCATGGGGCAGATGGATGGAACTGTCTTGCTTGCAGCTGCAGACTCTCTCTGTCCTTGGGATGAGCATTGTCCATCATCATCTCCTTGTTAGTTTCCCTCAGTGAATCCAATGAACTGGAGAGTAGGTGTTGCAACTCTGCTGAGATTCAGGGCTCAACTGGTGGCACATGAATGGTCCAAAGATTTAAGTCTCTGGAACATATATTTAACAAGTCTAGTGCTAATTTTAGATTCAAATAAAAGGAGCAGAAGAGTGAAGTATAGAGAAACTATAAATGAGTCCAACTCTGTCACAAAGAGGAGGATAAATTCCAAAGTAAGGCCCACTGACAGGGTGCCAATTTCCTGAGCTTGTTTTTCCTGTGTATAGTGTCTGGATGGCTCTAGAACCCACTGTTTCAGGCACTGTTTACTGTGGCAGTCAATGAGATCTTGCTGAGGTGTGCGTAAGTGTAACCTATTGAATGACCTCCCGACTCACTTTGAAATCTCTTAGCCATAAGAACTCATTTATATTTAATAGTTCCTCCTTTTGGTAAGGTATTTTTCCAGATGCATTGCTAATTGGTGCTTCGTAATAATCCCTCAGTGCCAGGGAGGCCCATCCCTGGTAGTCATATCCCATATTGCGGGGGGAAGGTAGTGAGTTTATATGCTGATTTTGGCTTAGAGAGAGGTCACATTTGTGGAACAAGGAGGGAAGATTTCAGGAGGTAACTCTTAGACAATATATAATACTAGGCTGTTTCAATTTCACAAGAAAAGGTTCATAAGTACAGTAATAAATATCAAGGGCCTGGCATAATGGTCTCTCTTCCATCACTAGGCACTACCCTTGTACTTGAGACATTCTGACCATCCTATTAGAGAATATAGCAGAACTACCCAGGATGGGAATTCAATATTCTTCCAGTTATTGTGTGGGTCTCCACTTAAAAGACAACGCCTCATGAACATTTGAAGAGGTGTACTCCTCCCTATACATTCCCACATCACCATCACCCAACACCAGTGATCCTTTCCTGACACAGTTGTGACCCTTCTGTGACCCAAAACCTCTCCAAAAACGAATCCAACAAAATAACCAAAAAAATTAATAAGGAAATGAAATAATAATAAAAGTTTTAAAAATAAAAGAGAAAAAAATGTGCAATGATATAAAAAATTTTTAAACATTGTGTCTTTCATCACTTTATGAATTGTTGTCTATGTACAGTCATTTTCTTCCATATATTCCCCCAATGTCTTATATTTTTTTCATTTTTTCTTTAAAGAACCTTTGGGTTACAGAAAAGTCACATTGAAAATATAGGGTATTCCCATATACCCAATGTCCTCCCCATTTAACACTCTCCCTTATTAATAACATTTTACTTGCTGATAGACATTTGTTACAATTGATGTAAAAATATTGACACATTCTACTAACTGTGATCAATGGTTTACATTATGGGTTACATTTTGGACAGTACATGTTTATGTTTTGATGAAATTTAAAATGGCCTGTATCTGTTATTGCAAGATCATGCAGAACAATTCTACTGCCCTAAAATTGCCCTATGTTCCTTCTATTCTATTCTTCCCTCCCTCTTCCCTCGGAAACCATGGTAACCTCTAAGTTTCAATCTTTGAAGAATAAGGTACATATTTACTTGCAATAATATTGAGGACTTGAAATATTGGTCTGTTTTCTTTTATTAGGCATTGCCTATATTCTTGAGGGATTCTTATCCCTCTAATTGAGAACATAACAGTACCCCACAGGATGGGAGTTTAATATTTTCTCATTTATTGTGTGTATCTCCACTCACTAATTTAAGACACTATAACAAGATGAATACTGACATATTCCATAGAAGCATACCCCAGGTGCGCCCTATCCCGTATTTCCCCAACATCCAACACCTTAAAGCAATAACCCTCCCTTTCCATATTTGCCAAAAGAACATTCCCAACATTGTAGTTAAACCATAGACCTGCAAATCCCAGCGTTCACCCGCTCCTTCCTCCGAGCTTCCCCCCAGTTCCATGTATATTCCAACCAAACCCACCCACCCTACTCCCCCTCACAGACCAGCACCGCTGTAACCAATAGCATCACTGCACCACACTCATGCCCATCTACTACTCAACAACACCTTTCCACCTTATCATAGAGTTTGCCCATATGGACATCAGCTCACCACCCTCTACTGCCTTTCTATCTCCTAATAACTTATCTTTCAGATTCTAGCTCCATGAATCTGCTCAATTTGCTTAAGTCATATCAGTGAGGTGATACAATATTTGTCTTTCAGTGCTCAGCTTACTTCACTCAACATAAGGTCTTCAAGATGCACCCATGTTATCCTGTGTGTTAACACTGCATTCCTTCTTACAGCTAAGTAATATTCCATTGCATGTACATACCACAGTTTACTTATCCATTTATCTGTTGATGGACATTTGGGTTGCTTCCAACTTTTGACAATAGTGTCTAGTGACACTATGAACATTGGTGAGCATATATCTGTTTGTGCCTTGCTTTCAATTCTTCTGTGTATATACCCAGCAGTGGGATTGCTGGATCATATGGAATTTCTATACTCAGTTTCCCAAGCAACCGCCAAACAGTCCTCCACAATGGCTGCACCATTCTACATTCCCACCAGCAGTGGATAAATGTTCCCTTCCTCCATCCTCTCCAACACTTGTAGTCCTCTGATTTTTTTTTTTTTATAGCCATCAGTCTAATGGGTATAAGATGATATCTCATTGTAGTTTAGACTTGCAATTCCCTAACAGCTAGTGATGTTGAGTATCTTCTCATGTACTTTTTAGCCATTTGTATTTCTTCTTTGGAGAATGGTCTATTCATATCTATTGCCCATTTTCTAAATGGGTTGTCTTTTTATTTTTGAGATGTAGGGTTTCTTTATATATGCAGGATATTAGGTCCCTATCGAATAGGTAGATCCCAAATATTTTCTCCCATTAAGTAGTCTGCTTTTTCACTTTCTTGAAAAACTCCTTTGAAGTGCAAAAGTCTTTAATTTTGGGGAGGTCCCACTTATCTATTTTTGTTGTTGTTGTTGTTGCTCATGCCTTGGGTGTAAATTTTATGAAACTATTTCCTACTACAAGGTCACATAGATGTTTAATCCCTACTTATCTTCTAGGAGCTTTATGGTCTTGGCTCTTGTATTTAGATCTTTGATCCATCTTGAGTTAATTTTTGTATAGGCATAAGATGGTAATCTTCTCTCTTTCTTTTGGATATAGATATCCAGTTCTCCAAGCACCATATGTTGAAGAGGCCATTCACTCTCTGTTGAGTGGGAGTGGTGGCCATGTTGAATATCAGTTTACTGGGTTAAGGGGATTTTGTCACCTGTAAAAAAGTAAGAGACCTTCCTAGTACAGTTATTTTATGTTTAATTTAATATATATTTATGTACTTAAAGTATTTTATACCTTTCATTCTCTAATGGTGGACTGACAGGCTTTATTGTCTAAGAAAGGAACTTAGGAAATAATCAGTATTTGGAAGGAGCTGAGAAGATTAGATATTTTGGAGAGTAGAAAAAATTTTATTTATCCCTTAAATCATTAATTATACACTATACTGAAGGCAAAACTATTTTGCTTACTTGGAGTTCTTAGAGGCCAGAACAATTTCATTCCCTCCCTCAGATTAAATCTTCCCACTAATGACACATATAAACAGCCATATCTCTCTAGGTCTATCCTCAGGAAGGAAAGAATTAATATTACTTAACTTAGCATAATCAGGAATAAAATTAATATTCAAATAAAAGCACATACTCTATTTGTTAGGACCCATTGCCTCTTCAAATCCTCTATTTCCCAACCTCTCAATTTTAGTCCTTGCTATCACATCACCTTATGCCCAATCATTTTTTCAAATGAAGTTAAGAGAGAAAATATTATCCCTAAGCTGGAGGGTGAGAGGGAGGAGGTGGGTTCCTGCAGCTCATTCATCCAGATCAACAAACTCAATTCTAGAAAAGTATGATCATTCTTACCCCCTGTAGCAGTTTGATATTTTTTATGGACTCCAAAGATAGATATTGGATTATGTTTGTGAACAGGTCTGTTTCTCAGAGTAATAGCTTGGATTGGATTCAGAGGTTTCACTTTTACTTGATTAAATAATGATTAAGGATTTGATTGGGCCACATCAGTATGACATTGATTCCCTACCACCTTGATGGCAGGGACTCACAGAGAAACCACACTGCTGAGAAGGTAGTTTGGAGTTTTGATCCTGGAGCTTGGGAAGTAAACACATAGAGAAGCAGATACATGAGGAAGGAGAGAAGGCTCAACTGGACACAGGAGACACCCTGGAACAGAGATGAGCCATTTGCCTGATAGTTTCTGGCTGGCCTTGTGGAGAGAACAGAGCACCTGAGCCCAAAGAGAAACCAGCTTCAAGAGAGAGATGAGACTTATGCCAGCCTGCAGCTGATATAGGAAGAAGATGGGACCACAGAGCCTTCAGAGGAAGAGGGAAGCTGAACCCTCACAGAAATCAGCAGTCATCTTGCTCCAACATGTGGCAACAGACTTTGGTGAGGGAAGTAACTTACACTTTATGGCCTGGTAACGGTAAGATTCTACCCCGAATAAATACCCTTAATAAAACCCAACAGATTTCTGATATTTTGCTTCAGCATCCCTTTGGCTGACTAATATACCCCCTCTCTTCCCATTGCTTCCCCCAACAATACACAAGCACTTTCTTAAGAAAGAGGAAAGTACTGTCATGAACAATAGTTTCTGCTTTTACAAAGAATTCAGGAAAGATGTGTTACTTAAAAATCCTCAAGATGGATTCAGAATAAAGTATATTCAAGGAACTGAACTGAGAACATTGTTAAACTATTTATATTAGTAAACAATCAGGGCATACCATTTGGGAAATTGTGACCTAGAGCAGTGCTTCTCAAACATTAATAAGCTTAAAAAATCACCTGGGGGTTTGATTAAAATGTAGATTTTCATACAGAGATCTGAGTGCAGAGTGCGATTGTGCATTTCTAACAAGCTAAAAGGAAATCCTGATATTGCATGTTCATGGACCACATGAGCCTTATTTAAAAATGCAGCTCCTCATTCCCTGGACCTGGCCTTTATGATGAGACACAAGTGACATATCCATAGAGAACACCAAATTTCATCATCAGAATGGAAAGATATTTGAGCTAAAGTTTTAGAATAATGGTTTATTGGAAAATGGAAGCATTACCATCTAAGTGAACATATTTCATCTGAAGATATTTTTAAGGCCTCCTTTATATATTTGCTTGGGAGACTATAGATTAAAAGATTAAGCACCAGACTTACAAAAATTTGGAAGACATTTATTATTTTGGATTCCGCAATAGCCTTATCTGTTGGTGGTCTTACAAACGTGCAGAAGAGTGCCCCATAAAATAAGGTGACAGCCATCATGTGGGAACCATAGGTGGAGAATGCCTTGTGCCATCTTTCAGTTGATTTGATTCAGAGGATGGCAGCAATAATAAAGGCATAGGACACCAGGATGATGGTGAGGGAATTGGAAAGGTTGAAGCCTGCTGATATGAGCATGGCATGTTCTGTGACATAAGTGTCAGAGCAAGAAAGTTTAATGAGCGGTGGTCTGCACAGTGGAAGTGGTTGATGACGTTGGATCTGCAGAAGGACAAGCAGAAGGTCAGGGTGGTGTGGAACAAACCCTCTGAGAAGTCATAGACATAAGGAAATGTGGCCAAGCAGATGCAGACTCTC
Source organism: Cabassous unicinctus (assembly GCA_029593785.1). Classification (NCBI taxonomy): domain Eukaryota; kingdom Metazoa; phylum Chordata; class Mammalia; order Cingulata; family Chlamyphoridae; genus Cabassous; species Cabassous unicinctus. The sequence goes on from JAQZBX010044103.1 coordinate 16,156, forward strand.
CTGGACATTTCACACTGTAGCGCAGTGGGTTGCATATAGCCACGTAACAGTCACAGGCCATTGCCTCCAGCATGTAGAGCTTGGTAAGGAGGAGTGCGACGAAAATATAACACTATGTAAAGCAGCCAGCATAGGAAATTGTCTTCCTCTCTGATAAGAAAGTAGTCAGCATATGTGGAGTTGCATTTGAGGTGTAACACAAGTCCACAAATGCTAAGTTATTAAGGTAGTTTAGAACTATATGTATCCCAGGAAATCATGTACTTAAAGCTAACCCACTCCTGTGGGTGTAAATCTATTGTAAGTAGGACATTTTGATTAGGTTACTTCAGTTAAGGTGTAGCCAAGATGTGTATTAATACTCTTACTGGTGTCCTATATAAAAGAGTGAAATTCAGACAGAGAGAGAAAGCCATGGAAACAAGAGGCTGAAAGGAAGAAAACCCAGAAGAGAAAGGAGAGACCAGAAGATGCTGCCATGTTCCTTGCTATATGACAGAGGACCCCAGGATCACCAGCAGCCAGTCTTTGGAACAAAAGCATCGCCTTGAAGATGCCTTGATTTAAACATTTTTCTCAGCATCTAACTATAAGCTTGTAAGCCAATAAATTCACATTAAAAAAAAACAAAAAAACATTTCATAGTATCTGCTTTGCGTAGCTTAGCAAATTAAAACTGTTAGTGAAGAAGTACATGGCAATATGAAGGTGAGAGCCTCATCTGATTTACATCATCATCCCAGGTTGCCTAGGAAAGTGACAGGATAAATAACCAGCAACAATACAAAAAGGAGAGGCTGGAGTTCTCAGCAATCTGTACAACCCAGGAGAATGAATTCTGTTATTGCACTGCCATTTTTAATGAGCATTTCCTGAGTGTCTTTGTTTGCTCTTTAAACAAATGGGTACAAAGAAGACAAGTAGGTACAATTCATGAATTCATGTTAACAACAATAAGAAATCATTTTCTCTAAACCTGCACATTTCATCCAAAATGATCTCTTTCTGGATACTACATAAACAGATTTCATACCTCTATTAAGTCATAATTTCATTTTTCTTTGTATTAAATTTCTTGTATTTAGATTTCTGTGTGTATACCTATACCCATAAGTTATCTGTGTTGATACCTATACTGATACTTAAGCCTGTACCTCTACCTACATCAATACTATCTATCCATACAACTGACCTACATGTCCACTGTCTCCTTGGAATGGTTTTTGCATCTCAATGTTTACTTATTGGAAAAGACCCAGTTTGCAGGTTCTTCCGTTGTGAAGCATTTCTCCTTTCTTTCCTCATACATGAGACTGAATTATTTCCTTTCTGGTCAGCATTTCCAGCAAAATCTCCCCCCCCCCTCTCTATCCCTTTGTTGTGTGATGTGTGTGTGTATAAAGTACCTGCTTTCTCCTCCACATATATCAACTCTTCAAAGGCATGGAAATAGTCCAAGTTCATTATTGTACCATGACTGCTCAACAAATATTTATATACTGAATTTTAAAAAACAAGAAAACAAACAATAATGTATGCCTGAAAAAATGAATGACTTACAGTGTTTTACTTATCTCCATATCTCTGTGGAACTTTTCATTATGTCATATACTTAGGAGAATACAGGGCTTTTTGAACTTTAGTGCGGAGTGAGTTGCTATAAAGGTGCTTTGTGAGAATCCAGGGTCAGGTCACCACAGAAACCTTCAGTAAATATCCCTTTATTGTTCAGAATAAAGAGCCTAGAAAGGCACATCTCCTTGGCATTTACTGAAGTCCTATCATGGCCTGTATCCCCAAGATGGCTAAAACTGCTCTGGGTTGAGGTCCTCATATGGGAATTCTTCAAGACTCACTTCACCCTAGAAAAGAGAGAACAGTCTATACTGTTTGAGTGTAGCTTTTATCTACCTTTGGGAGAGGGTCTGCCACTGAGAATTTCGGCTCAGTGACCATCTGAGGTGGCTTGTTACATTTTCCAGGTTGAAGGTCTGGTAGGGGCTTTTCATTAGACTTAATATCTCCCCCAGGTTGTGGAATGAAACACAATAAAAATGTTTAAAAAGGTGCAGGTATCTAAAGGCTAGAGGATGATCATATAGCATGCATGTGTTTGTGAGTTCCCCAGAGAATGAGGTGGGGGTAAGTGAGGTCTGAGGGATGGTTGCTTAACCCGTGTCTGCTATTCCTCTAACAATTAGTGTAAAAATCAGCCACTTGGGAAGCTTGTTAATCAAGCAAATTTAAAGAAAGTTTGTTTCAGAAAGACTGATGTGAGATATTGAGGCTTCATATTTACAAATTATCCAGAGGATTCTAATGGTGGTGGGGACACAGTCAAAATGTTCAATGAACATATGTGAATAAAAGAACAAAGTATTTTCAAATTAAATGAAATTGCACACAATATTTTGAGGATGATCAATAGTAATGACAATGTTTTACTAAAGAAAATAAATTAAGTTTTTGCATATTGAGTATTTAAGCTATTAACCAATGCCTGTATCTTATCAAAAATATTGCTATTTCCTCTGTCTTTTTAGCTCTCCTCACATCAAAAACTAGCACTAAAAACCCTCTTTCTCTCTCAAGATGCTTTCATTTTTGCCCTTTCTCTCATATTTAAAGATGATTTTCAGCTTTCCCAATTCTTATCTCCTTTAAAAATGAATCACAAAAACTTACTTTACTATTAGTTTTTGAAGCCTAGTATAGAGTTATCTTTTCACATCTAAACCTCCAGTATTCAGGACAGTAAGTACTGTACTTGTTGAATAAATTCATAATGGTTATTGTTAACCCGTATTGATCATTAATTATGTAACAGGTTGTAGCTTCTGTGCTCATTGCATGCAATAACAGATTTAGTGACAAAAATACTACACAGTAGATACTATTATTACACCCATTTTATAGATGACTAAAATCAATTACAGAAAGATGGAGTAACTGAAGCTAGGTCATACTGTTAGTGGGCACAAGATCAGCAATACCAGGTCAAACTCATCTTATTTCAGAATCTCCCTTATTAAGTGCAGCTGCAATATATTGCCACCCTAATCTTGAACTTGCCAGGAAATACCTATATAGACACAGAATGCCTTGGGGAATAAAATGATAAGGAAGAGCTAGCACAAGGACACAATGGTATCCTTGCATAGTGCAACATAAAGAAAGGGGGGGGGCTGAGTAATTTATCTTTCCCTTAACCATGCGGCTTCCTGGTATACTAATAGACACCTACTATGCAGGCTGACCCATAATACATGATCAATTGTACTCTAACATTAGGGAATACCATACTTAGAAGCAATAGCAAATTTGAATTAGGAGTCAGTAGAGAGCCCTGGATTACAATATTGTTTCTGCAGTTTAATTGACTAGTAACTATGGGCAAGTCACTCTAATTCTCCATTTGTAAGTGGCAATAATAAGGTGTCCTGCGTTCCTCTCAAGCTGTTGTGGAAATCAAACTGAATATTCAAAAAGTAAATATTTATTAATATTCAAGGTTTTATACATTTAAGCACTGCTGACATATAAATGAAGAAAACCTTCAAAAATGCCTCCCTTCTAGAACTCACATTCTAGTGTGCAGAGACAGTGTTGCAAGTGAGTAAGTGAAAAAATGATGTTGCAAATGGCATTAAGGGTTATGGAGAAAACTAAAGGTAATGGAGTTTTTGGGGAAAGGGTGCTGTTGAAATTTTAAATAGGAACATCAAGTATATCTCACTGAAAAGGTGACATTTTTTAAGCAAGAAAATAAAGGAGGAAGAATATCTTTGGAAAGGTCTTCTAGGAAGATAAAAGATTCCACACGTGATCAGTCTTTGGAAACTGTTATTGGTGTGAGTGTGTATATGTGCATGCAGAATTCATGGTGAGAAATGCAGAAAATTCTAACTGAGAATTTCCCTAAGAAAAAATGTTTCATTTCATTGGAAGACAGATACAGTATTCTTATGACTTTCCTATCAAGAGTATCAATGGTCTTCACTGGACAACAGGGGTAAGAAGTAAGTAGCAACTTCTCTTGAAGAATTGTCTTGAAGAAAACAGCACATTTATTTCTGTGACAGCAGCAAGGTGTCATTAAGAGATATTTTCTTACTCCTCTGCACCCAGGAGTCTCCAAATAGAAAACAGATGGTGGTTACCAAAATAGAGACAAATGAGAGGGAAAAGCTCAGGACATGGGACTTTCAGATAAAAAAAAAAAGATGGTAAAAAATGGGATTTTAGGGATTCGTTAACAGAGGACTTATTCATTGCATGTCACGTAAAGACTGCCTTTGGACTTAGAATGGGTTTTGACTCACAAGCTCCGTGAGATATACCCAATTTAAGTAATGCAGAAGCACTGAAAATTGGAAAGGGGTAAAGAAGTTGCTACAAATAGGATATGTTTACTGAGAAAGATAAGGTGGGGAGTTTGTGTCAGGCCAGAGAAAAAGGTGAACACCTTCTGAACAAGTTTTACCGTCACTCTCAAGGGGAGACTCTACCCAATGGAGCAGGCTGAGGAAGAACCCGCTGGGCAAGAGAAAGCTATGAGTAATCTGGAACTGACACCAGCTACATAATCCATATGGCCCAGTGAAAAATAAAAATGTGGGGACCCTTATCCAAAACATATTAAGAATTTGATAATAAAATATTTAATAATTCATTTATTTAATAACTTATTAAGAAGACCCACCTTTTGAGTAGAGGGTCCTATCCAACCGCACAGGTCTCACACCCATCAAGAAGGCTTTGCCTGGGCCTAGAGGCTGACAAGAGGAATATAGCAGCAGAAGGACAGCACACATACACACAGCAGAGGAGACAGAAGCCAAAAAGGAAGTGTTTCAGCTAGATGAAGATGTCATCTCAAAGTAGGAGCAGTCTACATAAGTTTTATAGGCCCTTCAATTACATTCAGTTACATGCTAATGTGAAAATACTAATTTGGGAAAATAAAGACAGAATTAAGAAAACCTTTCAATGACAACTCATTGTAAGAAAAGTTCTTAAGCTTCCTTTGTTTTGTTTCCACCATTAACTCATTGAAAATGCCATTAAAACTATGGATTCTCAATCAAAATAAATGCACATGCATACATACACAAATGCACAAGAATGTAAGTGGCTCTAGATTCCCTGAAACAACTGTAAGAACTCCTTCTCCAGCCACTTGTACAAATGCACTTATGCGTGTGGTGAGAGGAGTTTTTGCTTTTCTTGGTTTCTTTGCACCAAGTGACAGTTCTGTAGAATATTGTCCAGAAGGATGAAAGCAAATTCCAAAAACCATGTTTACAGG
>JAQZBX010044104.1:0-21427 GCA_029593785.1 Cabassous unicinctus
TTTGGCTGGACTAAATTAATTCTCTAGCTACAGGCAATATTGCCATAAACAATGATTATCAAGATTTCCCCAGTGCCAATATATTGTCCAAAACTTTTTTCTGACTGGAATAGTTGGTGAAAATTTAGCAAATGGATAAGAAATCTACTCATAAAAATGAATGTCTTTGATTCTAGTCTATGTGAATGCCAAAACGTGTCACTTTTTGGTCGAATAGTACCAGTTGTCATGCCTGAGACTGTTATTTGAACCCCTCATATGGCTCTTTGCTGAGAAAAGTGGGGTTCAAACTGCATTAAAATATAGAGGAAAGACCAGTATGAGGCCAATCAATATCCTATAGACGTTTGTTTGCTTTTTGTTAGTATATGCTAATATTAACAAATTGCACTTATTTTTTACTTGATGGTTCAGAAAGGGTTTTCATTTAATTAAAAAACAGAAAACTATTATTCCAAAGGAAAAGCTGAAGAGAACAAGAGTGGAAAAAGCAAGTTTTGTATATTCCCTTGCTATGACTTTGTGTTTATTTAAAAAGCTTGGGCATCATATTTACTTTTATTGAAACTTACCCGGTACATTCTAGAGAGTGGGCAACAATAAATATTTGGTGAATGTATGTGAGAAAGAATGAATGAGCAAGAAGTGAATCTGAGAGGGAAGAGAGGTGAGGGGCTGCTGAGAGAGAAGAGGTGACATAGCAGGTAATTGAGAACAAAGGTATAAAGGAATGAATATGAATTAGTGTGTGTCTGTTTCTCCACTGACCAAAAAGGATGCTAGATTCTTCCATCCCAGATTCAATGTCAGCCATCATGTTGAAAGTGTCCATCATGCATTAGGCACCAAGTTAGTCTCTTTCCCATACAAAAATATTTCAGATAATGCCATGCTCTTGATTGATTACTCACCAATTTAAATAATAGAAATACTCTGTGGGTTACCATGAAATTTTTAAGGAGTGGGCATCTTCATACAGGATGTCTTTTTTTTTTGCCATTTTTCATGCTGTTTACAGGATTTTTTAGTAACGGTTTTCTCTAGGTTGAGTGATCTGGATAGACTTGGATATGATCATTTGCCCAAATTGTTTTTCCATTCTTCCCTCCCTCCCTTTCTTCCTTATTTTTTATTTTGCTCTCTTTTTGCATTGTTTCTTATGCCTGACAGCACAATGTTCATACACTGAAAGCTGGTACCAATGGTTATTTCATGTTCTTAGTAGGAATCACTATAATAGCATTAATTTCTGTTTATTCTCTTCGGATTAGCTTTCAAAGAAAGAAACAATGTCTTATTTATTCATTCATTTATTCATTCATTCACTCAGGAACACTTACTTGACTGCCTGTAATTTTCAATGTACCATGGAAAAAAATGAAGATAATACAGACATGGACACAGTCCTTCAAAAGCTTGTAAGCCAGAAAATGTCACTACTAAACAAAAAGCAAAACCCATTTGAGACATACTGATTAATTTTTGAAATAGTAATAATTTTAATAAAATTATAGTTAATAAAATAGTGTATTCAATTTTTTTCAAATCATTTAAGATAACAATGCATTAAAAGAGAACAAGAACAGTTACTGAAATTTAGTATTTATTCTGTATTAAACATTTCTCCATTTTATCTTTATAGAAATTCTGTGAGTTAGATGTCATTTTCCTTATCTTATAAAAGAAGATAATTAATTCCAAAGTTGGCATTTGGATTCAGTTTCTCTGATAACAAACCCATATTTTGACCACTTAAAATATTCTGTGGAAATTTGCAGAAAAGAAAATTGATTATGGTGATAAACGGACAGGAAGAAACAGGGCAGGGAAGTCTGGAGAGAAGTGATGTTTCAGATGAACCTTGAAGGACAGAAAGGAGTTAAAGAAACGACCCTATTGAGAAAATGTAAAAAGTATTTTCTTTATCCTAGTTATATGAGGAGGACACTAAATGGTATGAATAGGCAGGAGAAGGTCATAATGACATTGATAACATGGGAGATAGATATTTAGTGCTTGGAAGGCATAATGACTTTTGAAAACTATATGCAGGACAAATCAGAATCATTCAGGAAAGCTCTGAGCCAGTATCAGAGGCCATGCATGCTTCTTACTGAATTTCTCTTTTTTCTCAACAGGCATCCCTGCTCAAAGCAATTTAACTCGTTCTGTTTTGTTCTTCATTTGGGATTCAAGTCCTTTCAAAAGCACAGAATAATCTTTACAATTTAAGGCAAACTGGCCCAGGAATTTCAGTTAACTCGCTCAGCTTCTCTGTGGGGCTGTGATCAGAACTCTTAAGTTTACTTTTAGAATTAGTAGTTTTGGTTTTTTCACAGAAGTATTTGAGTTTACATTGATCAGATCATTCCACAGATTTCCACAGCCTAAGAGAGATCAATGAGGAAGAATGGGGAAGCTTTATATTCTCTAGATGTTCAATCACATCTGAATCATGAGGGAATTTCAGAAAATAAGTTTACCTTGTCTACACTTGCTGTTGCTGACAGTCTAGAAATGGAAGTCCTCATTTCCAGTTATCTTCATAACCTGGGCAAGCTTTGGCAGTATATTCCGATGTCGTTCCATGTCCTCTTACCAGATTCTAACCAAAACAAGTCCGAACACTTTATCACATGGCTTTCTATAAGGAAGCTATAAGAATTATTCTACCATCTGTCCTCCAACGCTTACAAAGGATTTTCATGCATCTTAAAGGATTATCAGTGATTATAAATAGTAGTTTAGGATGTTCTGATGTTATGTGGAGGCCATTTTTAGTATGTTTGGGATATTAAACGCTGATCAATTGGATTAGCTATGGGTATATTACGTTAGGATGGATTCTGACGCCAGCTAGAAATATGATTGAATGGTAATATTTGGCCTAAGTATTGGAAATGGATTTCTGTCCTTGGCTTATAGGGACAATGGATGGAATATGACTTTACTGTAAGTCAGCCAACCTATGTTTGCATCCCTACTTTAAATTAGCTGCTATGAAGTACTTAATCTCATGAGCCTCATTTTCGGCTACTGAAAAATTAAACTATTAAGCGCTAACAGAACTGTTATGAAGATTAAAAGCCTATATTTATATAAAATGATAAAAATAATAGTGTTTATTATTATTTTAGTGGTTATTATTATTTGAAATTGGGACTTCTCTGAGAACTTCAGCTTCTGTGGTTCACCATATACCAGAAGAGTGCAGTTTAAATGCTGGTATATTTTACTCTCATTGCTAAATTACATTTTTCTCTTAGAAATTTATTTAGTCTCGTGCTATTCTGGACACCCGAATTCAAACGATTCATAAGAAGATGAGCTTCAAATAAATCTGCAGTCAAAGAAAAATCAGACGTAATTTCTGCAATGTCCGACATCAGTGAGTTAATTCAGACTCAGTTTGAGTCGGGTAAAAAGGATGGGAATGAGTAGCACAAAGCAAGATGTGTGTGTGCCTCATGTCAAGTGAAGGATATGTATATTTCAGGTTCCAGTTCACAAGAAGGTGGGAAGATAATGATGTCACCCAGAGAAACCTGTGTTCTCTCATTTGCTTTCATCCTGGATTTCTGGTCAGTGCCAGAGAATCTCTGGGCTCAGAGGTCCTCAAAAAGACCATCTCAGATTTAGCTTTCACTGCTCATTTCCTCCAGTGTGTTTCCCATTAACCACAGCTCACACTGGTTATTTGCTTTCCCTGTGCTTCAGGTTAGCCTCCATCCTTGCGTTTAACTGCAATATTCATGATCTCTCTTATGTTATCACAGAAGCGAGGCCCCTTTTCACGATGTGTTGCATTCTGGCAATGGCTCCATGGCCTTCGAGTGATGACTTTCTCCTCTCTGGGGTTGTAAGCAGTTTCTTTCCTCTTTTTTTCCTGGATTTGTAAACCCTGCATCCATTGCCTCCTAGCTAATTGAATGTGAAACTTAGGTCCTTTTTCTCAGAGGCGATTTCTGCTTCCATCAATTCCAGTTTCACATTGGTGGTAATCAGAATTTGCTGGGTGTTTGAGAAGGAAAGGGGTGTGATGGGCTTTGGAATCTGACATCTCTGGTTTCTAACTTTTCTTGGCTCTATCATCGAATGACATGGTTTATCTTTATTAAAATGATCTCATGAAGCCTCTGCTTCTTCTGGGGACAAGAATATCATCACTGTTTATATAAATAATGCATGTAATGCCATTCAGCACAGAACCTAGGAGATATTAAGTGCTCAAAGTGACAGGATTCCTTATAAAAATAAAATATGGTTATGCAGAACCTCTTTCTTGCAATCACTTAACCAGCATTTTGTTATTTCTCTTCCATTTAAAGCAAATCATTTTCAGGATACCACAATTACTACAATTCCATTAGTAACTGATTTTACATCTGTTCCAAGGACCAAATGTTTCAGAATTAAAAGCAAATATAAAATTAGGTTTGTTTTAAGCAAAACCTGCCAGAAGAAACAATCACATCGAGGCCGAGACTAAACAGAGCACGTCAGCTCCACAGGGAATGTTCTTGAAGAAACTGAAATCGAAATTTCTTTTCGCTATCACAGTTTGTAAGAAAGTTCACCAATGAAAACCAGAACTCACAGTTCCTAAACCTTGGAAGCTAATGGATACTGCAAATGCTAGGGATGTACTCAGTACTGGCCCCACAAGATCATATAAATGGGGGCTTCACAGTTCGACTCTCACCTCACGGTCATTTCTAGATGTGACCCTAAGTCACCTCCAGTGGTATTTCCTGGAAATCCTGGGCCATAGCTATTATGAAAGGACATTTTCCTTCTTTCAATATTCTTGACTGAAAGGGGAAAATGATCATAATGAAACCCTGAGTGAAAACATTCACCGTTGAGTGAATGCTGTAGGAGATACTACCATGAAGTTCAATAGAATTAATTATGAAAGTTATAAATCTGGTTTCTACTTTACTCTTCTGGACTCTGTAGTCAAAGTGAAAGGGAGAACGGAACCAAAAATAAGTTAATTCAAATAGAACCAAACTCTGACACCTTTGGAAGAATGCAGTGTGTCTGGTAGACTCAATATATACATAATCTGCAATAGACTGGATTATAATCCCAGTCCGAATCAGGTGAGGAAGAGCCACATGAACTCGCTGCTTGGATGCCCCAGTGCCTTACCAATCAGTGTCTTTTAGTATACATTGATTTGATTTGCTTTGGCAAAGTTTCATTGAACTCAGCTTTTTGTTTATAGAACTATTTTTTGTCTCCCAACTTGCATCGAAAAAAATGGCAGCCTCTGAATAAAATGCAGATACAAAAGCTTAGACTGTGAGGCAGAATGTTTAGTAACCAGTCCTGGCTCTCCCAATAATTAACTGTGTGACCTGGAGCAGTTTCCTTAACCTTCCTACTGCTCTGTTTCCTTATCCACTAGGCTGTTATACCACACAGAGTGCCCAGCACAGTGCCAAGTGAACAAGAGCTAAAATGTTACTGCTTCTATGCCAAAGTGATTTACAAGATAGAATAATTTCACACCTAAAAATAAAATCCAGGGAGCAGATGTGGCTCAAGCAGTTGGGCGCCCGCCTTCCACATGGGAGGTCCCGGCTTCGGTTCCTGGTGCCTCCTAAAGAAGACGAGCAGATGCAACAAGCTGACACAACGAGCAGATGCGGCAAGCTGACACAACGAGCAGATACAACAAGCAGGCACAATGAGCAGGGAGTGGATGTGGCTTAAGCAGCTGGGCACCCGCCTCCCACATGGGAGGTTCTGGGTTCAGTTCCCGGTGCCTCCTAAAGAAGCCGAGCAGACAAATAGCGGACAGAATGAGCAGACAGAAGCAAGCGGAGACAATGAGCAGCAACAAGGAGCAGACACAGCGAGCAGACAACGAGCAGACAGACGAGGGAGCCATGGAGGGGGATATTAAAAAAACCTTAAAAAAATAAAATAAAATCCAGGTTTTAAAAAACTTCTGCAAGAAAAATGTAAACAGAAATATAATATAAAAAAATCTAAGGCTTTTTAGGTTTAAATCATTTGCTTATTTTTTAAAGGAAAAAAACCCCAACATTGGAAGTATAATTGGACTGAAAATCTGTGATAAGATGTTCCTCACCCCTTAGCAATGTACTCCAATAAAGCCTCTCATTGTTTAGTCCTCCTAGTTCTTCAAGGAATTTGATGGGTTATGCCATTGTTAATTGGGCACAATAGAAGGGCACAACACCTCAGCAGGCTGTGGTCCAAATTCCTTCATTAATTTATTTGTTCATCCATCTAGCCGTTCCTAAAAAAAAAAAAAAATGACTAGGTATCAGGAACCCCTAATATATACGACACAGGAGGTAAAGCAGTTTTCCTGCTCAAAAACTAGCATCCTCATATGGGTGTAGACACAGAATAAGTCCAGGAATGTCTACTCAGATGGAAAGCTGCACAAGGTGTATGGGGACTCCACGGAATGATCTTTTCACTGAGATGTCCAGGAGACACTTAAGAGAGGAAGTGGTACTTGAGCTGCATCCTGAACTGGGAATAGATGACTTAGGTAATTTGCCCTACCTTGACGTATGTAGGGTGGGGTGGGATGTTACCCAGGAAAATACAAATTATAATGCTGAATAAGCAATAAGCTGTAATGGGCTCTGACTCACATTTTCTGGATATAACTAGTTGAAACATAAGAGTCCAAAAGTGAGTTACATTAGATATTGTGACTTGAATCCATTCCTTTCTATACCTCTAAAACGTATTTACCCCTGTTTATGGATAGGACCCCTACTCTTCCTTCCCGGTCAAAATTTTCCAAATAATTGTTTCTGCTCCTCTCCATTCTGAAACTCTCATTCTTCCTTCCCCCTCCTCAAAAATGGCTTCTCTTTGATGTGACTCACTTAAGTGACTGCATTTAAATGACTCATAAAGGTCACCAGAAATCTCCAGGATGTTGAGTGTAAGGCATCACCATCTTACTTGGTCGCTTGGCAGCCTTGGAAAACGTTCACCACTCCTTCCGTTTAGAGACCACCTCTCCCGTTTGCCTCTGGGACGTTACGTTCTTCCCCATTCCTGTTCCCTTCTTCCGCCAGTCCTCCTCAGACTTCTTGGCTGAGCTAAAGATCCTCAAGGTTCAATACTAAGCCCTCTTCCCTAAGGAAATCCCATTCTTACCCGTGGTTTCACTTGCTACCTGATGGCTCTCCAGAGTGTGTCTTCAGAATACAGTCTGCCCAGAACTATCTTCCAAACAGCAGTCCCGCATGCCCAATGGCCTACTGCACATTTCCACTTAGACCTGAAGCTCACCCAAAGCTGAGCTTGTCATCTCCTCTTAGACCTGCTTTTCCTCAGGTATTCTCTGTCTCAGTCAATAGCCGCAACATCCACGTAATCGGGATGTATTCGGTAGACGAATGAAGGTGTTCTTTCATGTCTATGAGTCTTGCCTAATGCACTGACTTAGTTTGCCAAAGCTTCTATGACAAATACCCCGTAGGGTGTTGGCTTAAACGACAAGAATTAACTATCTCGCAGTCTTGAAGGCTAGACATCTCAAATCAAGAAATCATCAGGGCCTTGTTTGCTCCCGGAGGCCGCAGCATTCTGGTGACGGCAGACCTCTGTCACGTGGTGATGTCCTTGGTCTTCTCCTGTGGCCTCATCTGGCGTCTACGTCTTCTGTCTTCTCTGACTGCGTCTGCATTTCCTCTCTTTCCAAGGCCTCCAGAGCACGGATCACAATCCATCCTGGTTCGGTTTGGCCACACCTTAACTAACAACCTCTTCAAAAGGGCCTGTTTAAATGGGTTCGCGCCCACAGGAGCGCAGATTAAGATTAAGAACGCGTCTTTTGCGGGGCGCATGTTTCAATTCCCCCGACACTGTGATGGTACTGGGAAAGCTACACTTGTATCCTGTTTACTGCTTCCACAGAATGGGATGTGCTCGGAGATGACAGAGTATAGTGCAGTTAAGGAAAACGGGGAAGAGGGAGTATTTATCAGGCTGCAGGATGAACCACATGCCCAGCCTCTCTGTCACAGAGCAGATGCATGCCAGCGAGTCCCAACCGAAAGGTATGGGTCATGGATAAACAAGACCACGTAACACGGCATCTTTTTTGCTCTTTAAAGAGGGAGATGACCAAAGCCTAGATATATGCAAAATCACCCTGAGAGGCAGATGTAGCAAGGCAGGTTTAATTGCCTACATTAGCTGAGTTTAAACATTTGGCTGTTAGTGAAACACTTGTAACACAATTTTTGGGGTGAAATAAAAGCTTTATGATAGCACTCTTAAGGGTTATCAGATACTGATAATCATCCATTTATATACGGCCTTTTTGCATCTTTGGTTTGAAGATATTGTATCATTTTTGTTCCCAAGCACTTATTATTTATTAATATTGATTTCAGGGTTTAAATTTTTTAATTAGGTTGCCTTTTAAGTGTTATCTTCATTGATAACACATGAAAATTCATAGATTGGCCGTTGCCGTCTCTAGGGATGGATGGAATTTATCCTTTCTGGCAGTCAAGTGGTTTAACTACCTTTAGAGGCTTCTCTATACTTAATCCTAGACTCATGATCTCAGAAGTGTCTGGCTTCTGACAGTGGCCACATTTAGCTGTGGCAAGCCTGAAAGCAGAGGCATCCAGGAGAAAGCAAGAGTTTCTCTCTCCTATGAGCAACACATTCAGAAGCAGCCTATAATGGGCTGTAATCTGTGGATTACAAGTCACTGGAGAATGATTGTTTTGTATTGGAGCTTTGCTATCCAGTAGAACCTTCTGTGATGGTGGAAATGTTCTTTATCTATGATTAACAATACAGTAGTCACTGGCCTCCTGTGACTATTGAGCATTTGAAATCTGTGCCTGAGAAACTGGATTTTTAATTTTAATTAAGTTAAAGTAGCCACACGTGGCTAGCGGCTACCATATTGGACAGCCCAGCATTACAGCATCTTTGTTCAATAGCACTGGCTGCTGACTGGAGAGGAATTTTCTAGGCAAACTCCTCTCCTCTGAGAGAGGAGCCTGCCCTGACTGATGCACTGTCTGATAGAGAGGTGAAGTAAAGAAGGATATTTGGTATTGAATGTTTAAAACTCCTACTCAAGTTTCCCAAGCACCAGAAACCTCTTATGAATGTTAAAGTAAATGAGAGATTCCATTTCTCATGTAGTGAAGACGTGGTTCAGAATATTGGCAGCTGCAGAGTAGCAGTATTTTGATTTTGGTCATGAGATTCAGTGACAGAGAAAGAGAAAAAATGTCTGAACTTCTTTCCTAGCTTCCTTCCAAAATGAGTTTGTTTGTTTGTTTGTTTGTTTGTTTAGGCAAAAATAATTTTTTATGAAGAGGTTTGTAGTAACTTCATTAGTCAAACCTTACAATTTTCATCATTTTAAAGATTTAACACATATAATCCTACTTTGTCTTATTAGCATCCATACTGATTTATTAATATAAGCACTTATTTAATTTTTTTGGCCATTTGAATAGATCTCTTTTAAGAATTTTCATTTATCAATTTAATATTACCATCCAGAGATATCAAAATGTGCACTGAACAAACCCAGAAAGGTTATGACACACCAACCAAAACATAAAGCTTATCAATTAGACCTATTATTCTTATTCCTTTGATACGGCTGTCTCCAAGCCTCCCATCATTTCACATCTCTGATTTTACTGCTTTTAAGATTTCTTCTGGAGTCTGTGCTGCCTGCCTGTAATATGCAAGCTCACTTTTGGAAACACTTTTATTAGTAATCAGCAACCAGTTAGGGATACTTGAGCAGTACAAATGCACTTAAACTCTACGTTAGCATTTTAGACAGACATTTAACACATATTTTGGATTACTGCTCTTTAGGAGTACACTTAGGCTTGAAGTTCAGGAATAAGCTATTGATTCAAAACTGAAAGTTCCTTGTTAATACCTTGATAAAAATTCTGATTAAAATAAAATGAGACTAAAACTTAAAACATTGTCAAAATAACATCCCATTCAAATTTTCTACACTTTACACAAGTATTATGAGCTTTCAGGTTTGTACTATATATTTTTTGTTTGTTTATTTTATATTTTAAACGATGCTAAATTACATAAATGTTACACAAACATTACAGGGATTCCCATGTTCCCCACCTCTCACTCCTCCCACAACCTCCCACATAAACATCCTTCATTAGTGTGGCACATCACCTGCAATGGATACACACATCCTGGGGCTTTGGCACTAAGCATAGACCATAGTTCACATTGTAGACCACACTCTCTCCCACACAGTTCTGCATGGTATATGCTGATGTAAAATGGCCTATATCTGTCACTGCAGTGTCATTCAGGATCACTCCCAAGTCCCGAAAAAGCCCCTGTATTACAACTGCTTTTCCCTCTCCCTGCCCCGAAAGCGTCCAGTGGCCACTGGCTCCATCTCACTGTTATAATTTCTTCCATTGCTTGAATCACAATATGTCTACAACAGAATACCATTAAGTCCATTCTAGTCCATAGCACTTCCCCCAATCCTGAGAAGTCTGGGATGGTGATGTCCACTCCACCTCCAAGTGAGAGGGGGCTTATATCCCATGGATACGGTGGGTGGGATTATCCTGCCTGCAGCTGCAGGCTCTCTCCATTCCCTGGGATGGCCGTTGTCCATCATCATCTCCTCACCAGGTGACTTGGGTGAGTCCATTGAGCTGTAGAGTAGGAATTTCAGCTCTACCGAGATTCCAGGCACAGCTGGCACATGGGCAGGCCAGAGGCTCCAGTCTCTGGAAGTACACCTACAAACTCCAGCTCCACATATAGGTTTGAATAGTTTTGAGGTGGTTTCCTAGAATATTTAAGTCCCACAAACTAAAATTAATAAGGAATATGAGTCAGGGGAAAACGTGGATCACTCACACATGTTTTCTCTCAAGGGTAAAGAGCAAGTCACTGACTATTGACTTGGACAAATGTTTTTGAATCATGACTTCTGGAGCAGTGCTCCAGTTGCCCTGACTCATTCTCCCAGTCTCACCTCATTAGCCTCTGTGGTCAAGAGCAGGACGTGGGAGATATCAGCCACCATCCTGTGGAGTTCAGTGCTGCCCGCTTGCCATCGTGGAGAGAGGACCTTGTTTTCACATTTGAGTTCAGTTGTCAAGGGCGGGTCACTTTAGGCCAACGAGGACATCCATCCTGAGGTGGAAAGTCCTGGATCAGCTTTCCAAAATGTAGTGGGTGAATCATCAGTCCAAACTTGAGGGAAAAAACTGGAGCAATAGAAGCAAAACTGTCATACTAAATTCAAATTTTATCTCAAAAAGAAGTTGTTAGTTTTATCGTTCAGTTGGTACCACCATTTAAACAAAGAAACTGATTGGAAGTTTGGATCACTGAGGTTTAAGGAAACTTGATGAACCTATAGTTCAAAACTGCCCATATTCATCCCCAAACAAGGACCTTGAGTATTTGAGAGGCAACCGCACAAGATAATGCAACATATACATATTTACTTTTCTGATTTGTCAAGTAGATGTAAAAGAATGTAAACTCCAGGATTTTTGAAACACATTTGATGTGATATTTGTGACTTTCTGGATTCTTCTTCAAATATAGGACAGTACCAGAAGGTTCCCATAAAATATCAGTGATAATTACTGAATATTCCTTTATCATCTTTACAAGGACAAATCTCTTTTTTTTTTTAATTTTAATTTTATTTTTACTTTTATTTTTATTTTTATTTTTGAGCAGGAAGAAAACTCCCTTAGGGGTTTGGTGGTTTTCATGCCTTGCATTCCAGCTACAAGGGAGCCTGCTTGCCTAATGTGGCAAAACTGACTTCGTATATTGTTCTCTTTGTTATTGTTTTGTTTTTTGTGTTTTCTGTTTGTTGTTGCTGCTGCTGTTTTAGTTCAAAAGCTATTTGAATTTATGCACTGAGAACTGTTAGTTTTTGCAAGTTCAAATCAAATACCATTTATTCCCTGTGTGATTTTAGGTAAAGTATTCAGCTTCTTACAACCTTGGCTTTTGAGTTTGTAAATTGGGTATTATAATAGATACCTGGCAGAATTGTGAGTTTTCAAGGAAATAAGAGACTAGCAGACCTTGCCCATGTCAGTAACTCAACAGACTTACACAGTTTAGCTATTTCTGCTCCCTTCATTCCCTCCCTGGCCTGCCAAGTGTGCCAACAGCACTCCCATGGCCAAAGTTTTGGGTCAAATTAAGTTTTGCTTGTGCCCCAAATCCACCATTTCTTTTCTCCTTCCTGTTGGTAGTATCTGATCTAAATTTTTATGTTTACTATTCCATAGACCCCAGACTTGCTATAGTGCAATCCCTCCCTCATGGACATGGTAGATTCTAATTGAAATTATTTGGAAATGGATGTGAGTAGTTTTCCATGTATATCAAATTCGTTGCTTATCAAAAGTACTTAGAGCCCAATATTACGCAAAGTGCTATAGATATTTTCCTGTTAGATATGACTATTCTGAGCAGATAAGTAGTATAGTCATGGCTCATTATTGAAATATATGTACGTGAAAGTATGTATGGGTGTGGGTTAATGTGTGTGAATATGTGTATATATGTGTGATGGTGGTGGAAAAGAATACGATAGAAATTATTTCTCCCATCAGGAAATAAAGGATTTATGCTTCTCTTTCTTAAAGAGAGATTAAAATATAATTTAAAAATGATTCACAGTTCCAAGGCACACACTGGCTGACTATTTAACAACGGCAACCCCTGGTCACTTTGAACTTTGGTTTTGTCATTTAAGGCAATGAAAGCTTAAGAAGTAGGTTAAACTGTCAAACAGGATGTCTGTGACTGTTTCATGATCCTATGTGGATCCAGGGTGGAAGTTCAAGGTTAAGAGTGTCACGCTATGGAAAGAACACTATCCTTCTTTCCAGGAATATTTCAAAATACTGATTTACAAAGTTTCCTTGTATTGTGACTATCCTCCTGCCAGGGTCAAAATAAGCAAAGTGAAGAATACGAAGGTACTGGGTCCTTTTTTTAAAACAAATCAATTTTATTGATGCATATTAATAAAGCATATAGTTCATCCAAAGTGTGCAGTCAATGGTATTTGGTATAATCACAGAGTTGTGCGTTCATCATGGGTCCTTTTAAAGTTGTTTTGATGGACTGCTTTCAGAGAACCTGAACTTGTGTCTGAACAGCTGCTTTGGAAGTTATCATGGTCATTTAAAAAATATGTCTCTCCCTTGGCTATCACCAATTGACCAGGCACTGTGCTACAATCAGCTTTCAAGTGAGACCCACTGGTTTAGAATTCCTATTTATCTGGATAAATTATTAAAACTTCTCAATTTACCTTTTAATGTACTTTTCAAAAAGGCAAACTTATGAGTGAACATGTGTGACTTTCTCGGACAGTCTCTATTAACAAATACTTAGGAGTAGCTTACTCTAGTTTTCTTTTTTCCAATTCATAAATTAAGTGCTTTGTGACTACACAGCTATCTTGTGAATAAACCAAAGTAATACTTAATGTTTTCTCTATAGTTCAATATTTGCAACTTCAGTTCTCAATATAAACCAACAACAATAAAGAGCTAAAAAGTGAAATGGAAGAGTTTTGTGAGCTTTTATCACCACTTACCTTATTTTATTTACCTTTATTATCAAATACCTTACTCTGTCTAATAACTACTCTGTATTCAATGAATGTATTTTTTTAAATTTATTGATTTTAATGGTACATAAGAAATTCGGAGAGATAGTGACTGCCCCAAAATCAGATTAATCAAATGTTAAAACTGTTATATAAAGTTAAAATTGCATAGAATATGGAATCTGTAGTATGAGATATACAAATATTCAAATACAAAGGGCATGAATTTAGATCTTTTTCACCTCCCCACCCCCACCCCATAGAAGCTTTTAAATGCCCTCCTCAAATAAAAAATATTAGTATTTCCCAAAATGTGACATTTCATAATGAATGACTCGACACCATAAGTTAACCAAAATAACAGAACAAATCTCTTTGACATACAGGAAAGTCATTATATACTTTGATGTTTAATAATATCAAGCTACTTTTATGATAAAATAATAGTAGACATATAGTCATATCCCGATACAATAGCCTCTTTTAAAAATGAAGGAAATAATAGTAAACATATATTCATATCCTGCTTCAATAGTTCCTATTAAAAGTGAGGGGATAAAATAGCTATTTTCTCAAGGAGACTATTTTAATATAAACATATTACTTTTGCCAATTTTGATTTTGCACTTTTTGCAAATAGTATTCTAGCTGCTGAGTATGTACAAATTAATTCAAGGAAAATATTTCAGGACTTAACTAGATTTTAAAAGCATAGATATTAGTCACAGATAATTTTTAAGAAGTTGCCTCAGTTTTTGGCAACTTTTGGCAACCAGTGCTATAGATCCAGAAGAAACTGTATTTTAGAATAAAGCAATTCAGCATTTCCCTTAGACTCATGAATTAGACGTATCGTAATACATTTTCACCCTGGTGCCCAGGTTCTTGTGGAAGCAGACTCTGAGACCTTATTGGTAAGTGCTCTTAGAAGTATCACCTGGGAGGAGTGGGGGGCTTCAGGATGGCCAGAGGAAGAAGTTGAGCGGGATGCAGTCCCAGCTGAGGTCTCCTCTCACCCTGCAGCCTCTGAGCATCTTATGGAATAGACCTCAGAGGTGACCCACCTGGGGGCCAGGAAGCAGCTCGAGCCCCTGCATGAAGCTTCCCTGGATGGGGCTACTAACCCCTCCACGGGGAGAGAGCGTGACCTTGGGTGGCCCCGGGTGGTTGTGGAGGGATCTCAGGTGAGAGCCTGAGCTACACCTCTTATGACAGCTGAGTGCCTGGGCCAGAAGGGGCTCAGGGAAGCAGATCCCGGCATCCACTGCACAGCACGCGGACAAAGAGCATGTGGCCACGTGCCCTCTGCTTCCCGTTCATCTGTTAGGTTTCTCTTCTAACAGGTGGGAAGAGAGCAACCCGAGTAATTTTCCCCGATGTCCCCCCAATTTTATTACTCTTCTTTGATGTTTTTCCCCTCACTGGACAGAAACCCTGTTTGCAATAATGAGAGAGGACCTTAAACTGTATCTGTAAATGAAAATCAAACTCCTAAACTGGAGGAAGAAAGAAGGGGAGAAAGAGTGGAATTAACTTTACCTAACAATTGAATCAGCGTTTATTTATTCTTTGTGCCTATCATTGTGCTGGATTTAAAAAAAAAAAAAAAAAAGATTGAGCTGTTCCGTAACCGCTTTGATCTCCTGAAGCAGAGGGAGGACTTCAAAATGAAATCATTACAGAATATTTCTGATAAATTACATTCTTGTCATCGTAAATCTGGAGGATTTCTGTGGAAGCAACAAAAACAGCTAAAGGGTTTATCTGCTTACTTTTTTCTCTCCGTCAGATTATTTTAGGCCTTACTTAATTTCTGAGCTGTCGGATCAAATGAAGTAATGACATAACGTATAACAGAGGTGAAAATCCTTTAAAATTACTTAAGCTCACTATTATTTGTGGACCTGTTAAAGCACATCACTTATTTCGACCAAAACTTATTTTACTCTGAGTTTGCCAAACAGGCAGCAACCAAAAGTTTATTGCGCTGCTTTAACTTCCCTCGGAGAGAAGCTTCTAACAGTGCTAAACTCATGAGCAAAGCCTCGTGGATACCCTCACTAGGGAAGTTTACACACTCACGCTCAGTACACGACCAGGTGGACAATGAAACAAGTTTACGGTGTGTTCTGGTGAATGTAGACCTGTTATATTTCACTTTTATCTGTTTCCTACCTTGGACCACATATATTTTTAATTGGTTCACTGATTCAAACTTCAGTTATTGGCTTTGCTGTTGCTGAGGCATCTTTTAAGAGGGAGGTGAAAACAGGAAAAAAAAAAACCCAAATCAACAGTGGTTTTGTTAATTTGGCTCCAGCTGGTTTTATACCTGGAAGCAGGGGAGTCGATGGCTTTTGTATGTGGTCATTTAAATCCTGTACTGATGGCTTCTGCTATGGGTATTGTCATCCACCTTGTTGGAAAGATCCTCTGGCTCAATGGGGTTGGGTTTATCATCGGGAAATCATTTGCATAAGGTTTGTCGTGTGTTTAGGAGAAGGACAATGGCCGAGTGTGTGCAGCTGGCCAGATTTTGGTTGTGAGATTTGTAAAGGTAATTCATAGGGAGCCTTGTTCGACTTTGCTTTAGAAACAAGATGGCAGGCAAATAAGTGGCACAAGCACGAACCTCTTTCCTCCCTTCTGTCTCCTAGAATTCTCTTTGGAAAATCCCACTGCATTTTGTTTTCCTAATGCTTCTTGGATCCTCCCCAGCAGGTTTTTACAGTCCGCTGCTTGCCTCTCAGATTAGAAGAATGCTGGCATATTTTAACAGTTTCCTGGGATTCAAACCGACTTTAATTAACAGCAAATTGATATTTTGGACAGTTACCAAATCATGGGACCCCCTGAATGCTGAGGGTGGGTCCTTGCTAACTGCTGGCTGCCTATGAGCATGCCAAGAGGGGCTTTTTGTTGGCGTAATATTCCCCCTGCTTGTTCACTGGTGGTCTCCCTAAGCTCCACCCACCCATAACTGGGACGGAGGCAGGTAGTTGTTGAATATTCAGAGCTATAGGGGTGCTGAACAGCTGCAGGGATTGCTAGACTTTTAGCCCCGTGTTTGCTGGGTTTTAATCCTCCAGTGGCCGGGCAGTGAGGTCCTGCATTGGCAGCTGCTGCTTTTCTGTGCCAGGTTCATGTCAGCTTGGTGCCAGAGTTTTGGATGTGCTGGAAAAGAGCAGTTCTCTTTTAAAATAATCAGTTCTACCAGATGCATATTCAAAGCAGTATTTGGGATGCACAGATGAGGGTGCAATGGAGGGGCTTTCCTTTTGAAACAAGCAATCATGACTATCAACTTGTCCTTGACCCAGTCCCGAGTTCTGGGTAGAAACGGAAGGACAGACTGGGGAGTTGTTGAATACCTGTTTGCAGTGTTGACTGCTGCTTTCATAACCAGATCATTAGAATCTGCAGAAAAGGGAACACCTCAACCAGCTCCTCAACTAGCTCCCTTTACCTAAGGGCAGATCTACTTGTTTGGTCTTTCTCAGAGGTCAATAGACTCCACGTCTTGTTTTTCCCAGGGACCCACAAACTAGCCTTTGCTTCAGAGCAGAGATTCTTAACCAGGGGTCCACGCACTGTGGAAAGATTCCAGGGGGTCCGTGAGCTTGAACTGAAATTCCAAAAAACATTATTCTCGTGGGGACGTGTTGGTGCGGGTGTGATATATTTATTAAATAATATGCACTACAGTGTGGACTTAGTATGATTTTTATTTTGCTGTAGCGTGTTCTGAGGGCAGTGGATAACTGCCTGCAGAAAGGTTGGTAACATTGGTGGAGATGGGTTTATGACGCCGTGGGAAAACTCGGATTTCTAAATGTTTGCCAAAAATGACTGAACAGATGTTGAACCGTGTTAGGTTATCAGGTATTGAAATGATGGGAAAGTTGTAAAACGTAATTTTGAATAATCTTCAAATGCCGATGTTGAGTGTCACAAAACTATCTGCCGCTACACTGAGAAGGGGTCCGTGGTTTTCACCTGACTGGCAGGGGGGTCTGTGGAACAAAAAACGTTAAGCACCCCTGCTCTAGGGAGAGATCTTGGTGTTCGGTTTTGTTTTTTATCTGCGCCGCATCCCTGACTGCACCTTTGCTCTCCTCTCCTCAGGTGGTACATGCCAGAGCCCTGCTCTCCCAGCCCTGGTCCGTCCACCGGCCCCCCCTTTGCAACCATCGCTGGATATTAAACCGTTTCTTCCCTTTCCACTCGACACAGCGGCCGCAGTCAGCCTCTTCCCCAATTTTAACGCGGTAAGTATCACGGCCACGTTGGCGTCTGCCAGAGTGGTAGGTACTGGTCATTTGGTTACTATGCTCCATTTTTCTAGATCATTTACCCTATGGCTTGTCCGAAAGCCATGGCAGAGTTAGTTTGCCTGGTTATGTAAGGTGCTCAGAGCCATTTTCTTGTTCAAAGGAAAAGGAATTCAGTCCTATTAATTCCTTTCTGACTTGATGTCTCCCCTCTAGTCTCTTCTGGGTAGCACCAACAATTCTATTATTTTCTTGGAATGCATCTAAATTGAATTTAATGTTGGAGAGAACATTAGAATTCAAGAAGATATTGAAAAACGTAAATGTGTGTTTCTTCTATCTGTAATCTAAACTTTAATTTTCAAAACTATTTCTTTTCTAATTTAATAAAGATCATAACTGTAATACATTTCATGTATAGGCTATTTTTCCCCCTTCCTTAACACAAAACAGCTCAGGACTCTGGTAGACAAGAGTTTTAATATTATTTTTTTCTTTCTTCCCAACCGTGGTTGCTCAAGACTTTCTTAAGTGACTTTCCTCAGTTTGAGGGGGCTATGCCAACAGTCCTCTCAGCACTTCCTTGCCAGTGGTTTCACTCTTAAGTAGGTCTTTGTAAGTTGGCAGATACAGCAGGTTCCTCATTTTTTTCCTTTTGAATTTTTTTATTAAATCATAAGTATGCAAGAGCCTCTTAACTCTACATAAACACTGAACTTTTTGAAAAGGAAAACATTATGTCTTATTACACCATCACATCATTTTTTTTGTGCAAACTGTGAGAGCATTCTTAGGTTGGAAATTGAAGGAAGAGTTGAAAAGGTTAGAAATAAGTAAGTGACATTTTAATTTAATGTCATCTGATTCAGCTTTCATTAGTTGTTTTAATGGAGTTCTGAGCTTATCAATGACAGGGCATGTCAACATAGCCAAAGCAAAGAGGACTTAGATGGCAGGTCATGAAATGCCCAGTGATCTAAATAATACAGCTTTCTGGTGGCCCCTGTGGTGGATTTTTAAAAAATTTCTCTCCACAATTCAGTCACTCTCCTTTTGGAGACAGAGGCAGCTCTTATTTGCTTTCCCAGTACTTTGTCACAGGGAGTTTGGACCTGCTAATGAGAAGGCACAGGTATGTGCCAGTCATTAATAAAGATCATGGGAGAATCAAAATGAGGCCTTTGATTTTGGGAAAGGGTGGTATTTTCCACCGAAAACTTATTTTGAAATAAGAAAGATCACATTTCCAAAGTACAAATTTCTAACCTTAGGTACTTAAATAAGGCTGGAGAAAAAAAAAAAAAGTCATAGCATCAGATCCTTTTATTATTTTGTTAAAAATTTCCTTTGAGTAACATATATACAACTTATAATTTCCCACTTTTAACCACATTCAAATACATAATTCCCTGGATTTTTTTACGTTCACAATGTTTTCCTACCCACCACGATCATCCATGACCAACACTTTTCCATCACCCCAAATTGAAACTCCATACAAATTAAGCATTAACTCCCCATTCCCTGCTCCCAGGCTAGCCCCTGCTAACCGGTATTCTAATTTCTGACTCTATAAATGTGCTTATTTTCATAATTTCATTAATAGTGAAATAGTTCATTATTGAGTGAAATATCGGGATTGTTTCACTTAACATGATGTTTTCTAGGTTCATCCATGGTTTTCATATGAACCAGAACTTCATTCCTTTTTACTGCAAAATATTCCATTGTATGTATATACCACATTATATTTACCTATTCATCTATTAATGGACACTTGTGTTGCTTCCATCTGTTGGCAATTGTGAATAATGCCACTGTGAGCATTGTTGTGCAAATATCTGTTTGAATCCCTGCTTTTGAATTCTTTTGGGTATATGTCTAGAAGTGGGATTGCCAGGTCATATGGTAATTCTATAATTACCTTCCAGATGATTGGCCAAACTGTTTTCCACAGTTATTGCACCATTTTATATTCCCATCAACAATGAACAAATGTTCCTGTTTCTCCACATCCTCTCCAACACTCATTTTCTGTTTTGCTTTGTTTTTTTTTTTCAGTCATTCTAATGGGTGTGAAATGGTATATCGCATTGTGATTTTCAGTTGCACTTCGCTAATAGCTAATGAAAAAATGTGCTCATTTGCCATTTGTATATCTTCTTTGGAGAAATGTCTGTTCAAGTCTTTTATCCATTTTAATTGGGTTGTTTGTGATTGAGGTGTAAGATCTCTCTATATATTCTGGATATTAAACCCTTATAGGTGGTTTCCGAATATTTTCTCCCATTCTGTAGGTTGTCTTTTTCCTTTCATGAGGAAATTCACAGATGTGCAAAAGTTTTTAATTTTGATGAAGTTCTATCTATCCTTTTTCTTTTGCTGCTTATGCTTTTGGTGTAAAGTCTAAGAAATCATTGCATAACACAGTGTCCTGAAAATACTACCCTAAGTTTTCTTCTAGTAGTTTTAAAATTTTGGTTCTTGCATTTAGGTCTTTGATCAATTTTGAGTTAATTTTTGTATATGGTATGAGGTAGGGGTCCACCTTCATTCTTTTGCCTATGGATATCTAAATTTTCCTGTTCTTTCCTCACTGAATGGTCTTGGCACCCTTGTCAAAAATCAGTTTGTATGTAGCATTTTATGTAACCTAAGTAACTTTTAAAAATAGATAAAAAATATATTTAAAAAAATCAATTTGGCCATCAATGTGAGGGTTTATTTCTGAACTCTCAATTCAATTCCGTTGGTTGATATGTCTGTCAT
Source organism: Cabassous unicinctus (assembly GCA_029593785.1). Lineage (NCBI taxonomy): Eukaryota > Metazoa > Chordata > Mammalia > Cingulata > Chlamyphoridae > Cabassous > Cabassous unicinctus. The sequence continues at coordinate 20,686 of JAQZBX010044104.1, forward strand.
TTTGCCAGTATTATGCAGTTTTGATTACTGTAGCATTGTAATAAATTAAGAAATCGGCAAGTGGCAGTCTTCCAACTTCATTCTTCTCTTTCAAGAAGGTTTTGGCTGTTTGGGACCACTTATTTTCCATATAAATTTGATGGTTGGCTTTTCCATTTCTGCAAAGAAAGCTTTTGGCATTTTGATTGCGATTGCATTGCATCTATAAATCATTTTGGGAAGAATTGGTATATTAACAATATTTAGTCTTCCAATCTGTAAACATGAAATGTCCTTCCATTTATTTAGGTCTTTGATTTTAGCAATGCTTTGTAGTTTCCTAGGGAAAAGTCTTTTACAGCCTTGGTTACATTTATATTTGATTCTTTTAGATTCTATTGTAAATAAAAAAATTTTAAATTTCCTCTTCAGATGGTTCATTACTAATGTATAGAAACACTTCTGATATTTTCATGTTGATCTTGTACCCTGCCATTTTGCTGAATTTATTAGCTCCAGTAGTTTTATTGTGGATTTTCAAGATTTTCTATATATACAGTCATGACTTCTGCAAAAAGTGAAAGTTTTGCTTTTTCCTTTTCAATTTAGATGCCTTTTATTTCTTTTTCTTGCCTAATTGCTCTTGCTAAAACTTCTAGTACAACGTTGAATATCAGTGTTGACAGTTTTCATTTTTATCTTGTTCCTGATCTTAGAGGGAAAGCTTTTGGTCTTTCACCATTGAGTATGATGTTGGCTAAGG
>JAQZBX010044105.1:0-21461 GCA_029593785.1 Cabassous unicinctus
GCAAGTCCAATGAACTGGAGAGTAGGTGTTGCAACTCTGCTGAGATTCAGGGAGAAACTGGCATATGAACAGAGTGAAGATTTAAGTCTCTGGTACATATATTTAATAAGTGTAGTGCTAATTATAGGTTCAAATAAAAGGGACAGAAGAGTGATGTGAAGGGAAGTTATAAGTGAATTTAACACAGTTACATTGGGGAGCATATATTCCAAAGTAAGGCCCACTGACAGGGTGCCGAATTCCTGAACTGCCTGCCCTGCTTACAGTGTCTGGATGTCTCTAGAGCCCTCAGGAGCCCCCCTGTTTGAGGCACTGTTTACTGTGGGAGTCACTGAGATCCTGCTGAGATGTGCATAAGCGTAACCTCTGGAATTACCTCCCGACTCACTTTGAAATCTCTTAGCCATTAAAACTCATTTGTATTTAATATTTCCCTTTTTTGCACAAGGTCTTTTTCCAAATGCATCCCTACTTGGAACTTGGTAATAATCCCTCATTGCCAGGGAGGCTCACCTCAGGAAAATCATGTCCCACACCGGGGGGTTGGGAGTAGGGGAGAAGTAGTGTGTTTATATGCCAAGTTTGGCGTAGAGAGAGTCCACATTTGAGCAACAAGGACACTTTCAGGAAGTAACTCTTAGGTAATATATAATTCTAGGCCAAGTTTCAATTTCACAAGAAAATTTTCATAAATACAACGATCAGTACCAGTGGCCTGGCATAATGGTCTGTCCTTCTTCAATAGGCACTACTCATGTACCCAGGGGATTCATGCTGCTCTATTAGAGAATGTAACAGTACTTCCCAGGATGGGAATTCAATATTATTTCAGTTATTGTGTAGGTCTCCACCCACTGAGACAACACAACATGACCACTGGAACATATTCATATGCCATAGAGGCATGTTCCAGGTCCACCCCTCCCCACACATCCCCCTAGCACTGACACCCCACACCAGTGATCCTCCCCTGCCACAGTTGTGACCCTTCTGCAATCCAAAACCTCCCCCAAAACTAAGCCAAAAAATAAACAAATAAAAAAATAATAACAAATAAAATTTAAAAATTAAAATTAAATTTTTTTAAATTAAATAAAATTAAAAATATTTTTTCAAGGTGTCTTTCATCGTGATATCTGTTATCTTTTATATACAGTGACAATGTCTTTCATATGTTCCTTCAGTGTCTTATTTCTATTCACTTTATCTTCAAAGAAGCTTTAGGTTACAGAAAAGTCACATGGAAAATATAGGGGATTCCCATATACCCAATCCCCTCCTAATCTCCCGCTCTCCCCCATTAATAACATTTTACATATATATGGTACATTTGTTACAACTGATCTACAAATATTGAAGTGTTGGTACCACTGACCATTAACCATTAACCGTGCATGGTTAATGGTCATTAAGCATTGACCATTAATCATGGTCAATGGTTTACATTTTGCAAGGTACACTTTTATAGGTTTTGACAAAATTTAAAATAGCCTGTATCTGTCATTGCAAGATCATTCAGAACAATTCCAATGCCCTAAAAATTACCTATGTTCCATCTATTCTATTCTTCCCTCCCCCTCCCCTCAGAACCTGTGGTAATCACTAAGTTTCAATTTTTGAAGAATAAGATTCATAGTTACATGCAATAATATTGAGGGCTTGACATATTGGTCTGTTTTCTTTTATTAGGCACTGCCTATGTTCTCGAGTGATTCTTGCCTCTCTAATTGAGAACACAGCAGGACTCCCCAAGATGGGAATTTAATATTTTCTTGTTTATTGTGTGGTCTCCACCCACTGAGATATCACTCTATGATAAGATGAACACTTTCATATTCCATAGAAGCATGCCCCAGGTGTGCCCTATCCTTTATATCCCCCCAACCCCTGACACCATGCACCAGTAACCTTCCCCTGCCATATTTGCCAAAAGAACATTCCCACCATTGTAGTTTTAATGGTAGACCAACACATCCCCAAAGTTCACCTACTCCTTTCTCCAGCTCTGGCCCCCATTCCATAGATAGTCCTATCCAACCCCCCCACCCTACTCCTGCTCACATTCCAGCACCATCAAACCCAACCACATCACTGCACCACTATCACCCCCATCCACTGTCCAACCACCCCCTTCCACCTTATCATAGACTTTGCCTATTTGAGCATCAGCTCACCACCCTCTACTCCCTTTCTATTTCCTGATAACCTATATTCCAGACTCTAGCTCTGTGAGTCTGCTCAATTTGCTTAAGTCATATCAGTGAGGTCATGTAATATTTGTCCTTCACTGATTGGATTATTTCAATCAACATAAGGTCCACAGATCCAATAATTTCCTGACCCAGAGATAAAAGTGAGTCCATACAACATCAGTTTCCTGAAAATATACTTAATTGTCTTTCTTCTTTATCTTTTTCTCTTCCATATCTTGTCCCCCAAACTGCATTAATGTCCATATTAAATTTGGATAATTACCTGATGCTGTTTCTTATTTCCTCAAATCCAGTTTTGTGTTTCTATGCATAAACACTGGTTATCAGTATAGAATGGTGAAAAGAATGGAGGTTTTGAAAGCAGATCTATCATCTACACTTCCACCATTGACAGTTTAATTAATTCTGGTAAACCTCAGTTTTTTTAGTTATAAATTAAGAATAATAAATACCTGCCTAGCCAGAACCTTGTGAGGATCAAGTGAAATAATATATGGCAACCACTTGGCACATATGAAGTGTTCAAATATGGGAGTTGTGCAGCATTGGTGGTATAGTGGTGAGCATAGCTGCCTTCCAAATATGGGAGTTGGTGCTTTTAAGGTGATTTTATCATCATTTTTGTTTACTTCATAATTTTGTATCTATCTTTTGTTTATAATTTTATATGTCTTAATTTTTCAAGGGTCTCTCTAAGGAACTTTAGTTAGATTTTTAAAAATCAATATGAAATTTTCTGCTTTCTAATATAAGAGATATACAACTTAACCTTACTAACATAGTTAATTGATTTGGTCCAACATCTGCCACCTTCTCTTATTATTTACAATTTACAAATCTTGTTTTTGTTACCTATCTTTTTCTACATGGCCTAAGCTTTCTTTGCCATTTTGTTCTCCAGTGTTTGGAAAATAAATGTCCTGTATGAAATATCATTTTTTCCTTATTTTCACCTTTTCAAAAATATTTTATATAATGTATTATAACCATTAATATGAAATATCACAAAATAAATTACTATACTATTTAAAACTAGCTTTTTATCCCAAAAAATAAGGAGAGTTCTGCTTTAAGAAGTTGAAATCATAGGTCATCACTTTAGAGTTTAAAAAATGTATAAACATATAGATATTTGGACAAAAATTTGACAGCTATGATTGATGAGGAAAAAACTAATAAATTTGAAAAAGGAGAAAGTTCTTTATCCTGATTAAGGCTTTCTATCATAGAAGTTGGCAAATATCATAGTTAATATGAAGCAATTTCTTTAAAGTCAGGAACAAGATGAAGAGAACCACTAGTTAATATAAGGTCAAGCCCATGTGATAAGTCAAGAAAAGTAATGAATGATTAAAAAAAAAAAAACAGGAAAAAAGAAAATACACTGCTATTATTAACAAATGATATATCTGCACTCCTAGAAAATCAAAGACAACTGAAAATTATAATTGATGTGTGTTAAAATGACTGTTTATAAGACTATCAAAAAAACTTTCTTTTATCGTAAAATAGAGCTAAATAACTGTAAAATATAACAGGTAGAAGTCAAATTTATAATAATGAGAGTTGGAAAAACTTAAATATCCCAAAAATGTCACCCAGCATTTTAAATGTGTATACCCTTTGCTCCAGTTCACCACTTCTAAGGCTCAAGAGATCAAATTTTGCATACCTACACACCAGGACATTCAAACATGGTTTGTATCATCAAAAGGTTTAAAAAATGAAATAAGCTAACAGCATCAATAAGGTAATAGCAAAGGGGGATTTTGACTCTTTAAATCACTGAGTAATGGATTGTTAGTATATTTTACACGGAGACTGCATTTATGTACTACTTTTTAAACTAAGTTATACACAAATATACACATATGCATATATATATATGCATATATATATATATACATATATATATATACCCACACAGAAAGGATTTTAAGGAGAGGATTAATCTCTTGTTGAGGATTATTTTTTTAATTATTTTTAACCTTTTAAAAATTTATAATTATATATGACAACTTTTAACAAAAAAACATATTTATTTGATTTCAATGTCACATAAAGTACCATAATTTTTGTGGCAACAGAGCTGATTGATTGAGATCACAGAGCCAGACTGCCCAAATTTGACCCTGGCTCTTCAGTAACATGAAATTAATCTTATATAACCTATTTCAATCTTATTTTCCTTATGTATAAAACAGGGATAGCTCTCTAGTTTTGTTATTGTTGTTAGGGTTCAATTAATTCATACATGAGAAGTTAGAGAAATGCCTGGCATTTAGCATTTGCTCAATAAATATTGGATTTTATTATTTTATTTTTAATGTTTTTATTTAAATATTCTTTGGTTGGTTTCAGTATATCATTTTTTCATCTACATGTCAATCACTTTCTCTATATATATTTTATTTCTATATATTTTTATTTTTATATCTTTTCTCTCTGAAAGTTTTCTTAAGTTTTCCACCCATTAGTGATCTCTTTTCCACAGGAGCAAGTATACTGAATAAATCCTCAATGATGATTTTTTAAATTATTCTATTAATTTTGTTTTCTTTATTCTCATTCACCTCTATTGTCATCTTAAACACTCCCTTTGAAATTCATCCTGTTGAATTTTCTTCTAAGCTTATAATTTCCATATAAGCTTCTATTTTTTTCTCTGTTTCACAGAGACTATGTGCTTCTAACCCATAACAAGAAAACAAACAAGTTGTTTTTTTTTATTCTGATTTCTAAAATGTACCCTATTTTATGAAGTTTGCTCTTCCTATAAATCTTTAGGATAGGCATTGAATTTTATTCTATATTATCATAGGCTACGTGGTTTTATTTGCTTATTCTTCCTCAAATTAGAAGAGATGTGTTCAGACTGGGTGTTTACTAATACAGAGTCAAAGTAATAATAGTTATCCCACTTTAGATCCACTTAGATGTGGATGAAATCTCTAAGTGAAGTCTGCAGAGAGGGTAGGTTTGTTTAAATGACTACCAGCCATTTTTGCATTGTCTGTTGGCATTCTTTTAATACAGTTCTACTAAATTAATTGCAATCTCCACTTATACCATGACTAAATCTCTCAAAAAACACTAATACCCATGACGCACTACTAACAGGACTCGCCTTGTGCCCTGCACAATACACTCACCCCATTAAAACTCTCATACGTGCTATTTCACAATTTAAGCTAAGACAAAGTTCGGTTGTTTTTCAGTTATTCAACTGAACTATAAAATGAGGTGCTATCCGGATTTGATTTAGGAAAAACAATACTTTAGTTTCTTTAAGCAATGCTTACAAAATAGATGTTTGATTATTTCAACTTGTCTTACTGGAGAAAGCTTTGAAACAGAGGGGATACAGTAGAGAACTGACATTACTTTACTTATATTTTCAGGTCAGTAGATTCATATTTACTGTATTTCAGGTGGCAAAACATGCACACACCATCATTTTCAAATGTCAGTTCAGCACCAGAGCTTTTGTAGTAGTGGAAAATATTCTCAGATTTTGCCAATATGCTGAAACTTGAAAACCTTAATGGTCATGTATTAATTTCCTGGCTGATAAAATAAATGCCATATAGTGGATTGGCTTAAACAATGGGAAATCATTAGCTTATGGTTTCAAAGTCTAGAAGGCTTGCTTCCCCCTGGAGTCAGATGCTTCTGGCTGCCGCAAACTTTGAGATTCTTTGGTTTTTCCATCACATGACAGTGCACATGGTGGTGTCTTCTCCTTTCTTTTCCAGTTTCCATTGAGTTCCAGCTTCTGGCTGCTCCCCATGTCCAATTTCCTTTGCTTATAAGGACTTCAGCTATATTGGATTAAGGCCCATGTTCATTCAGTCTGGGCACCCCTTAACTAGTAACAACTTCAAAGGTCCTATTTACAAATGGGCTAATACTACAAGACCAAAGGTTGGGACCTGAACATGCCTTTTGTGGGGGGCATGATTCAATCCCCAGCAGGTAAGTACTGTTGAAAGGTTTTATCTTTCTCTATCCTCATAGATACATTAGTTAATAGCTGTCTCATGCTAAGTAAGAAGCTGCTGTAAGTAGATACTAATTAACCAGAAGTCTCCCTTAAACTGTTTCTAACACAATAAAAAATAAAAAAATATGTTTGCATATAGTAAAGAAGGTAAATAATGGATTATAATGGTGAGCCTGAAATATATAAATATAATTAAGCTTCAAAGTAATAAGAAAAGAGCTGAGGAAGTCACCATTCCTTTTCAGGCTGCAGTTGAATCAACCACACTTAATGATAACAAAATTATTTGGGGCTCTACATTTATAACCTCTTAGCCTCTTGTACTGCCAAGGAATGCTCAAAGGAAGAGAGGAGGCAGAAGGAGATTGAGCTAATTAGAAGGCATACTCATTACTGTGTTGATGTTTCAGCAAACTGGCTAACTAATCAATAGCAGAGTCCAAGGGAATGCCTACGATTTTATGTTGCCTTGAAAATCTCAGTGAATTTCCAAAGACACATTTAGCACGCTTATAGATTGCCTATGACCTTGTTAATTGGCAACAAAGCATCACTAATGCATTTATTTAAAAGTTTTCACCACAAAAGGGGGGATGTATAAAGGTCTGGGACTTAGTAGCACAGAGGAAGCTTCTCCATGTTGGCCTTCATACTTCACCCGGGGATCCTGGATGAACCTCAGCATTGCCACAGCAGCATTTGGTCTTGGGTTTGTCTGTCTGGGGAGCATCTGGTACTGCCCTCAATCTTTTATTTTTATTTCCTGGTATCTGGTAAATACCCATGTATCTCTCTATATATAGGCATAAACCAATTAACCTCAAGTGTTTTGATACAATACTGTTAATTTTCGCAGGCCAGGAACTCTGGATTCTTTGAATTGGCCTGAGAGTTGATATCAGACCAAGTATAGGCCAAAACATATTTTGTCTAGTGCTGAGTTGTAACTCAGAGTTTAAGGAAAACCATGGTGAAATTCACCTCTATAGGACAAAATAGACAACACAACTACCTCAACGACCACCCTACAGTTAATTTCCTCTCTCTCTCTCTTTCCAAAAAAAAAAGATCAAATGGGAAACAGCACCTTTAGTAGGTAAGAATAAAGACTCTGAAGCCATACAGATTCCGTGTGAATTCTAGTTCCCTTATTTATTAGAGGAGTTATAGTGCACAAGTCATTTACACTTGTAGCAATAAAAGAGCAGATTTCATAAGACAGCTGTGAGGATTATATGAGTTAAGATATAAAAAGATTTTAGGACAGTATCTAGTTCATTGTTGCTATTATGTAAAGGTAAGTTATTGTTACCTAGGGGGTTCTTATAAGAAAGATGTTCCCCTTCAGAAATATTAATTTCGTACATTGTGATCAATGACATTTTTATTTCATATATGGCAAAAAATAGAACATTGTACTTGCAAGTTTTTTCTTAGAAATTGCATCTTTATAAAAACTGTTTAATATCTTAATATAAATAATACGGAATAAAGAGGAATATGCCCACGGGGCTGTTTCAAATAAAGTAATTAAATCTCAGATATTATCTTTGCACATAATTTTTTAAAAAGGGTCAATAAAAGGAGTTAAAATAGTTATACCTTTTTAAGCAGTTGTCCAGTAGGAAGAAAAAACCAATGAGTTCATTTGCTGTGTCCTGGAAAAAAAAGACTCATATATTTATGGGCTTTTGAAACATTAATCTTTCCAGCAGAAATCTGAAGTCAGCATGGATAATAATGAGTGGCCGTTTACTTATTCTTCATAAATATTTACTGAGTGGCTACTGTGGGCAAAGCACTCTTCTGGGCACTGGCACTGTGAACAAAGCAAACCATCATCCCTGTCCTGTGGAACTTATATTCTAGTGGGAGGAGAGGGACAATTAGCATAATATTTAAATTGCAATTTCTGTATATATATAAATTATACATACACACACATTATTTAAACAAATGTGCACACACATACTAGAAGTGCAATAGTTCAAAAGTAGAACTAGGTTAAGGAGAAAAATGGGATTAGGAATGTTGGGGAATGTTACATTTGAAATAGGATGATCAAGGGGGGCCTCAACGAGAAAAGACTGAAAATAATATTTTTAATACCCATTTTGGATAATGAATAAAGAGACCATGGCGGGGGGGAAGTTTCCACAAGCCTGAAATGTTACCTAATTACTTAATTAGATATAACCTAGAGAAGTAAACAAGCCCTGATTTTGACAAAGCCCTAAAGCACTCAGAAAAAAACCCTAATGATATAGCTTAAGGGAAGGACTATAGTTTTACCGAATCTGGGTACCAGACTCTTACCAAAAATTGCCAGAGTCATTCCAAGCCTGGTTTCTATTGTCTTTCTCTTTCATCCTCTCTACATTATTCTATTGGGAAAGGTTATTTTATTTTAGACCATATAGAGTTATCAAAAAGTTCATTAAAATAGGAACTACACACATTTTTGCATTTAAGTTGTGTGGGCTCATATTTATATTTAAATAAAAATGCAGGATGGTATAGTGAGCACAAGGACTTAAATTCTAGACAAGTCAGAAATGGATCCTCATTATGGTCATCAGTTCCTGTCCCACGGTAAGATTGGTCCCTTCAGTGTTTATCGAGGCCCCTAGTCTCACTCATTAACCAAGAGCTTGAGCAAATTTCCCTGTGAGCAAGTTGTAGTAATTGATTGCTAGATGAATTGTTCCCCACACTACAATCTACACACTAAATGCCTGCTTCTTTACTCGGCCATGGATGCGTAAGTTCTGCTTCAGCCATTTCTATGAATTACATATGTTGAGTATCTGCCTCCTGAGCAGAGGCAGGAGATCATGACCACGTCATACTAACGTCAGACAGAGTTTCACACTTGCATCTAACACACGACCACCAGTGTAAACTTCGGTGAGTTTCTTCCTATATAAAAAAGGGAATAATGATATCTAACTCAGATGATTATTGTGAGTATTAAATAAGATAAAATATATAAAGATTAGGTCAGTGCCTGCTACGTGATTAAAGATCTATAAGATTAGCTCTTAATTATGTTTGTGAAGTTCTCTTCCCGACATATTCAAATAAAATCCACGTGTGGCATATTAGATCTAGATATCTCTGGTATTCAATCTCCTCTTCAGGGGTAGTGTAGTCTCAATCAGGAGCATCTCTCTCAGGGAGTTATAGGATTCTTGGGCTTGCCCTAGTGCTCTGTCTAAAATCCCTCCCAAGAGAAAAAGATACTGGATGACCCCCAGCCGTAACAACTAAACAGAAACAAAGTCATTTCAAGCCTAGGAGTAAACTGAGACTAAAGGAATTAGGTACAAAGTGAAATTCTTTCCTATCTCAAAGAAACATCCTGCCGTCCATGTCAAAGAAGCAAGTGTTGCTCAATGACTAGATTGACCCAAGTTATGACTTATTATTACATAGAGGAGAGTAAGCAGCTCTTTTTAACATTAGCAAAAAGCAGAACAGGAAGAAATATGTTGAGTCTGTAACATCAGAAAAGATCATTGAAGGAAGGTTGGAATCCCGCAAATTAGAAATCTTTAAGAGGTCGGCTGCCTCTTAGGCTAAGCCATGCTGTGAAAGGAAGAATGAATCACCTGCCCCCCTCCATCCATTTCTCACTCTGTGTTTCTATGATTCCACAACTGCGCTTTTAGAGTCAACCCTCAGGAGAGACATGGAAGGATATTAACATTTCTGCTGGAAAGGGACATAATTTTGCCTTCTACAACCATAGACACATAACCAATAGATAGTCAAAAGTTTTTAGAAGAAATAAAGGTCAAATTTGTGGTTTGCTCTCTGAAATTATAAGTGCACCTTTCTAGTTACTAGTGAATAAAAATTCACCAAGAAGTAAATTTGCTAGTAAATTTGTTTTTTAGGAATAAGAATTTTTTTCCAGCAGAGAACCTGATGTTAATATATTATATTAATAGGTTAGCTATAATAACATATAATTCAGTATAGTTTTGTATTTTATGACTTTTAAACAGCAGTGTGCTTTTTTTCTATTTTAAAGGTGTCAATAGCTTCTCTTTTCTTAGAAAATGTCCCTTGTGAGTAGTAACGACCCACAGCCACCTCTAAGTTATTGAGAGCATAATTGTCTGCTCTGTGGAGCATTTGACCTGTCTTCTCCTCATTCCTCAGGACATCTTCCATTTTGGCAATTCTACTACTCATTTGAAACTATTCCAGTGGGTGAACAGAGAAATAAAAAGATAAAATACCCATCAGTTAATTGGCTCCTTTTTAACAGCATAGGAACAGTTTTCTGGAGCTTGAATATAGTTGTTAAAATGAGGTTTGAAAATCATCTATGATTGGCATAATACTTTGTATATTCATATATATTACTACAGATGATCAAGATTTGATTTCTTGAATTCTAATTAGGTTCCTGCTTTACAAGAGAATTTTGCTTATCACGATCATTCTTGTCATGAATTTAAAAAAATACTGATACTCTCAAAATATTTACAAATTACCCTTATGTTTTAAGCATTCAAGAGTTGTCACTAACTGACTCTTATTTTAATTTAGTAATAATCAAACCAAAGAAGATATAAATCTCTCAGGTCTGATATTCACTTTCTGCCTTCGTTTGAAAACAGCCAACAGCATATTCAGTAGTCTGTATTGTTCTGATTCTCTCTCATTGAAATAACACAATACTTTCCCCAAGGAATATTTTTCTTTTCCTCAAACTAATACATATCACCTAAAAAATAAAAAAAAAAGATAACTAATACTGAGTTTAAATTTGTTTCCTTTTAAATCTACCCCCACTCTACTTCACTATGCCTATAAACTGTCAATAGGAACTGTTTCCTCTAAGAATATGCTCTTCAGATATTTGTAGTCAGCTGTCATAGCCTCCTAAGTTGTTGTTTCAGCAGACTATGCATATTCAGTTATTTTAATTTTTCCTCTTAAATTAATCCCTCTAGCCACTTCTTTTGTTTTGCTCTTTTCTGAATTCTATCCTAATTTTTATTTTATTTTCTTTTAGGGATAAGAAGTCAATGAAATCTTTTAAAGTACCTCCCTGGAGCTGTGAAAAAACATTCAGTAACCTTCCAGTTTTTTCCTAAAATAGTGGGTCCCCACAATTTCCTATCATGATCTTTAATAATGTGCCAAGATTTCAACAGAAACTCATTCTAGATGAGAAAACAAACAGTGAGTGGGACAAAAGGCAATTCATTTCACAATGGTTATCGAGAATTCATAAATTTTCCCAATAGATTGCAAATGTGAAGAATAATCTGATCTAGTGGGAAATATCACAGAAATAAAAGCATCTCATGGATCTGAGAAATGTTTCCAAGTCTTTTGGAAAACCACTGCATTTGGTCTTAGAAGAAAAAAATGGCCTCTACTCCTTTCTGGACATATGTAATAAAACCTAATGCTATAGATGATGTCTAAAGATAAAGTTTATATAATGCAGTCTTAGCTACAGTTCACTTTAAAAGATCAAGGTATCAATGAAATCAGAGTCATAAGTGCAATATCTTTTCCCCACGCCCTCCTTCCCATCAAATCTACTGCTGCCCACCCCCAACCCCCATGTATATAGACACATCCTTTGACAGCCGTCTCTAACACAAGCTACTCTGGAGTAAGCTCCTTGATAGGAAAGACTTTTGATTCATCATTGTATCCCATAAATCCAAATAGGCACATAAATATGTTTGTTGAATCAATTAATTACTGAGTGAAAATAACACAGATCAGATGAGACAATGTGGATGACCAAGGCTAAAAACAAGGCTAAGAAAGAAAATCAGAAAATATAAAAAACTCAGTACACATGTTCAAATCCTGAGTCTAGAAATAACATTTCCCATTGTGGTAGTCCAATACTGTATCTTCCCCAGAAAATCATATTCTTAAAGCTGGTCCATTCTTGTGGGTGTGAAACTATTGTTGGTGAGACCTTTGATTAGGTTGCTTTAATTAAAGATTGGCCCAGGGTGGGTCTTAATCCTCATGGGAATCCTTTATGAACATGATGAATACAAAGTGGTAGGCAGAGAAAGAAAGTCACAGAAACAGAGATAAAGCCATGGAAGCCAGAAGCTGAAAGAAACAAAACCCAGAAGAGAAGGAAGAGACCAGTAGATGCTGCCATGGCTTTGTCATGTGGCAGAGGAGTCCAGGATCACCAGCAGCCAGTCTTTGGGGAGAAAGCATTGCCTGATGATGCCTTGATTTGGACGTTTACATGGCCTAAAAACTGTAAGCTTGTAAGCTAATAAATTCCCATTGCAAAGGTCAACCCATTTCTGGCATATTGCATTTCAGCAGCCTAGCAGACTAAAACACCCATTATCTTTTTATTTATTTTATTTTTTTCCAGAAAACTTTGAAAACCAAAGTATTACATATATTTATGTAATATGAACTCTTTTAAGTTCATCCTTTTCATTTAACCTCTGAAATACAGACAGCTTATCTATCCAAAACAACCTAAAAAGAAGTAGTTATAAAAGCAGATTATATTTATTATATTAAGCACCATTTCTTTCCTGGCTAAGTAGCACCTGGACCTTGTCAGTTATAATAGTCTGATAAACCTCATATGTGGAGGGGAAAACTAGCAACCTACAACAAAATAGAACACACTCTCAAAACTTGCTAAAGGCTTATTTTTGAAAAATCATTAAATATCTGCTACATTGTAGGTGACCAAATGACCCATCTGAAAAGTGATATTCCTTCTAAAACAACATATGAGATTTTTTTCAGAATAAAATGAATTTATTTTAAAATTCTTTATTAGTGCAGAATTTCACAATTTTTCAATGTTTTAATAAAGAAAACATTTCATTCCTTTGCCTTCTTAATGATTATTCTCCCTCCCAAAACAAAAACAATGCTAAAATGAAGTGTTATCAAAGCTCATGTGAGTGTGTATCTTGGTCTCATTTATGGATATATTACTTTTCAAAATCGTGGACATTAATTTTCAGACTATATCAGGAGATGAAATTTTGTAATGTCTTTAATGTATTATCTCCTATGGATTCTACTTCCCCTTGCAACTTGGCAGCTACAGCTCTATTCCTTAATTTGAATGTCTTCTATGGTTTTCATCTCTCACTTCCCGTCCTTTTTCAGTGTTTTGCTCTCTGGTAATTAAAAGCTTCTTTGGTCCATTTGATTCATCCTTTCAGGTACAATTTACAGCATGCATTTCAGACTTCCTAGAATTCTCTATTTATTAAAAGCTCAAACAAGAGTTTTAATATTACCATGTAATTCTTGTCCTCCAGAAAAATCCCTTTGCTTATGGCTGAGTGTTTAATAGTTCCCCTTCCAATTCTAGACTCCTGCCTTGGTGAATCACAGCAGAAACTGTAGCAGAACCTCTTGGCTTCTTTTCTTGATTCCTTTAGGATGGCCCTAAATTAAATAGGGCTTGATGTGGCCATAGAGGGCAGAGATGAGAATCTGAGGCTGCATCGTCCAGTAGAGAGTCTTGAAAACTTGTACATGAATTTCATTATTGAAGCCAAAATGAACTTGGCTAATAAAACTAATGATATTATAAAATTCTGTGGTTTCATGTTTAATATGTGTTTTGTTTCCACACTATTATAAGTATTAAATTAATAACTTGTAAGGAGCAAACATTTATAATCATCAGGTTTTCTTTTTCAATTTAAGCAGATAGCATTTTGGTTTAAGTGATCTCAAGGCCAAAGTTTTACTTTTATCCAACTAGTTCTACTCCAGGCATCAAGATATCATTTTTTCTTACATTTTTAAAAATAAAAAGCTAATTGACATAAAGATTTATTTAAATGGTACTTCTTTTCCCATTTCTTGAGATTACAGTTTTTAAAAAATGTGATATTTATAAAAATGTTCTAACTTGATATTTAAAAATATGTTGACAATTAATTATAACATAATATTTAAGTGCATCTATTTCATATGTTCCATTATTAAAAATGAAGAATAAACTTAAATTATGTATTTACATGTAGGTGTGTATGTGTTTGTTATAGCTATTAAAGAATATGCATCATGAATGGATTATGCAAAATATTTTAAACAATTTTTTTGTGGAAGGTAAAATTTGAATTGCTCTGTAGAAACATAAACTCAGATTATACTTTTTTATAAAAGAACCATTTAATAATTCACAATAAATAGTGGTAAATGTGGAGGGCTACCCTAACAATTTGGATATAAAATTAGGAACTGAGACTTTTAATAAAACAACACATAATGTGTTGCAGAAGATGTAAGCAAAGTTACATTAAAATACAGGAAAGGTCCAGGGCCAATCTGAAATGAAATATATTTCATTTGGAGGGATGTGTTAGTTACCAGTGGAAGTACACACAAAATAAGCATCAGAGAGCCATGTTTTAGCAGACTATTGAAGCCTTTCCAAAGCCAATGGCTTCCCTGCCAGTGACTCAATCACACCAGGTTCTCTGGCAAACCTAGGCCTCTCATAATCAGATGCCAGTAAATATCTGGATTATAGATTCCCTGCCCTGCTTCAGCAAACTTCCACATATAATTTGGCTTCCAATGTAGACCTGCTTAAAGGGAAAGATTGTGCTATGCATATCTCTGTAAATATGCATGTCCACATGATAGTTTTATTTCTTTTTAGAAATTAGCAAATTAGTATTCCGGTTTTATATATTAGTTGTTGTGCTGTGTAATTTAAATGAATACCCTGATGCATGCATGGTGAGTGCTAAAAGTTATTTACTGCATAAATGAATGAATGAAGAAGAGGTAAATCTGCATGCCTCATGATAAGACAAATATTGTGAAGTCATAAATGTGAGGGCCAGACCATGTGAATTCCGCACCGTATAAGATGACACAAGAGGCTCTTGGCACCATCTTTTCCTGGAAGCACACCTACTTTATGCAGCACTTTTTCCATCAATATTACTGATTGTGTCCCTATCTCGGAGGATCTGTATTTTCCCAGAAATGAAGAAAGAACAATACCTACTCTAGAAATGGTTAAACATGGTGGATGGAAAGCACATATTTAACTGTGTTCTCTTCCAAAACACAACATCTAAGATATTTTTTAAAGATAATAGTATGTCAGGTAAAAAAAAAACAGTAAAGGAGACAATAGAATAAAATTTTAGAATCTAAAGGCAGAAAAAAAGTAGGAACTAATTTAGAGAAGAAAACTATCTAAAAGTTGGCAATACAGGGAGAGAAGAGGATAAATTTATTCTACAGAACTTGTAATAATCCTAGAAATAGGTGGCAATACTGCTTCTAGAAATAGGGATGAAAGCTGGAAAAATGCAAGTCTTAGTGTATACTTATATTTCCATCTCTCTAGGGTAAGAAACTAGGTGTAGAATTACTATGCAATAGATTTTTTGTTTATAAGAACCTGCCAAATTATCTCCAAAGTGGATGTTACATTTGCATTCTCGCCAGCAATGTGTGAGAGCTCCAGGTGCTCCACATCCCTGCCAACCATGGGTATTGTCAGTCTTTTAATTTTAGCCTTTCAGGGATGTATATAGTGCTATCTCATTGTGGTTAAAATTACATCAATTTGATAACTTATGATATTGAGTATATGTTCATGGGATCACTTAATATTTTATTTAGTGATGAGTGTGTTTGCTGTTTTTCATTTTCTTAGTCATATATTTCAAAAACCAGAAGTTTTTCATTTTGTTGCTTTTCAATTTATCAATTTTTCATGTGATTGGTACATTTTGTGTCCAATGAAATCTTTGCATAACTCAAGGCCCAAAAATTTTTTAGTATTTTTTATAACTTTAAAAATTTTAGCTCTTACATTAAGTCTATGTTCTATTTCAAGTTAATGTTTGTGATGATGTTGAAGTAACATCTGCGGTTTATTTTTTTGTCTAGGTTCAACTTTTGCAGCATTTGAGGAAAACACTATCTTTTCCTCATTGAATTACCTTGAACCCTATGTTAAAAATCAATTGATGTAACAAATATACCATACTAATGAAAGATGTTGTTAATGTGGGAAAGTATGGGAGTAGGAGAGGGTGGAGTACATGGGAATCTCCTATATTTTTTATGTAACATTTATGTAATCTAAAGGTTCTTTAAAAAAAAAAAAATAAATAAAAATCAATTGAGAGGGGAGAGACAAGATGGTGGCAGAGTAAGGAGCTCCAAGAGTCAGCTCTTCCTAGAGGGCAGTTAGCAATCACCCAGAACTAACTAAAGCACCCGTTTGGGGGTCCCAAGAGACCAGTAGAGCATCCTGCAACATCCTTGAAAGAATGGAAGGAGGACACTGCCCATATGCAGTAAGATTCAAGAGTAGAGCACTCCATGCTGTGGAGGCTGGTGCCCATACACTACCGGTGGTGCAAGCTTCCTCGGGAGCTATTCTTTGGCTAAAGTTGGAAGCTCCATTTCTCAAAAATGGAGGAGGAAGAGATGGTCAGACACCAAGTTCAGCTACTGATTAGTAAATTTGGTTGGCTAAAGTACAATTCTAAGAACAGCTAAAGTTTAAACCTCTCCAAGTTGAAAAGAGACAGGTAGCACCATTTTAACTCTGCCCCCAGCAAGAAGGGAAGCAGGACTGATTGAAAATCTCAGAGATAGTAGGGATTGGCTTCTTTCCATGGAAATCAGATTGCAGCTCTAGACTAAATTCCAATCCCACCTCTAGCAGAAAGGATGCTGGGGGGATGTGCACCAGCCTCTCTGGGCAAGTGCAGGTGCTGTCAGCCAGTACAGACTTGATAGTTGGACACCTGGGGTTCCATCTTCATGTCCCGATAGGACAGGAGGGGAGCTGTGTTTCTTTGGCCTCTCTGGGCAACTGCAGGAGCTTTCAGCCTGCACAGACTGGTCTGTTGAACACCTTCAATTCCATCCACATTTCCTACCATAGGATAGAAGGGTGCTGGTGTTTCTTCACATTCTCTGGTCAACTACAGGTGCTTTCAGCCTACACAGACTGGACTGTTGGGCACCTGTGGCTCCACCCCAATACCCTAAAAGGATAGGAGAGGAGCTGTGTCCTATCAGTTTCTTTGGGTAACTGCAGATACTTTCAGCCCACACAGACTAGATACTTGGATACCTGTAGCTCCATCCCAGCCCCCAATAGGATAGAAGGGGAACTGTGCTCCCTCAGCCTTTTTGGGCAACTTCAGGTGCTTTTGGCCTGCATGAAAAGGCTCTATCTCAACCCCTGTTAGGAAAAGAGGGGGGCGGTGTTTCCCCAATCTCTCTGGGCAACTGCAGGTGCTTTTGGCCCACACAGACTGAGTAGTCAGACTTTTGTGGCTCCATCCCTGCCCCACAAGAGGATTGGAGGCAAGCTGTGTTACCTCAATGCACTAGGCAAAGGCAGGCACTTTCATTAGGCACAGACTGGACTATTGGGTGCCTGTAGCTCCACCCCCACACCCAAAACGATAGGAGGAGAGTTGTGTTTCCTCAGCCTCTCTGGGCAACTGCAGGTGCTTTTGGCCTGCCCAGACGGGTCTGCTGGCTGCCTGTAGTTACATCCCCACCCATTAAAGGGCAGAAGGGACAGTATTGCCTCAGCCTTTTAGGGCAAGTGCAGGTGCTTTCAGCCCACACATATTAGATTTTGGGGCACTCTGGGAGGTACATCCCCACACCTGGCAGGGCAAGAGGTGGGCCAGTGCTGCAGCAGTATACCTAAGCAACTGCGGCCAGTTTTGACCCCAGCAGCTTAGTTTGCTGCCCACACCTGCAGCTCCGCTCCCACCTGAGGCAGGGGAGGAAGGGGCGTGAAGCTTCATTAGTCTGTTTGGGCAACTCAGATGGTCTTGGACCGCATGGCTTGGATTACTACACATGGTTGTAGCTCCATCCCTAACCCTGTCAGAGGAAAAAGGTGGGAAATGCTGCATCAGTTCCTGGGGCAATGCGGGCAGCATCAGCCTCCACAGCTTACACTACCAACTACATCCTTGGCTCTTATTATACCACCAGAAAGGGAGAAAGGGCAAGAAAGCTCTAAATTAAAGAGAGAAACTGTGCCCAGAATAAATACATCTAGTAAGCCAGATGCCAAGACACCAACAAAAAATTACAATCCATACCAAGAAACAGGAAGGTAAAGCCCAGTTAAAGGGACAAGATAAGCTTCCCGATGTCATAAAGGGGTTGAGACAACGTATCATAAATGTTCAAACAAACCTCCTTAATAAATTGAAAGAGATGGCTAAAATAGTTAAGGATATTAAGAAGATAACTGAGTGAGCACAAAGAAGAATTTGAAAGCATACATAGAAAAATAGCAGATCTTGTGGAAATGATAGGCACAGCAAATGATAATAAAAATACACAGGAGGGGAGTGTATGTAGCTCAGTGGATGAGCACCTGCTTCCCACATATGAGGTCCTGGGTTCAATCCCTAGTACCTCAAAAAAAAAAAAATTTCACTGGAGGCATACAACAGCAGATTTGAGGAGGCTGAAGAAAGGATCATTGAGCTTGTAGACATGTCCTCTGAAAGCAAACAGACAAAAAACAGATGAAGAAAAGAATGGAAAAAATTGAACAAGGTCTCAGGGAACTAAATGATGGCAAGGGACATGCAAACATATGTGTCATGGGTGTCCCAGAAGGAGATGAGAAAGGAAAAGGGTCTGAAAGAATATTTGAAGAAATAATGTAGAAAATTTCCCAATTCTATTGAAGGACAAAGCTATCCATGTCCAAGAATCGCAACATACTCCCATCTGAATAAATCTGAATAGACCTACTCTGAGATACTTACTAATCAGAATGTCAAATGTCAAAGACAAAGAAAGAATGCTGATAGTGGCAAGAGAAAAGTGATGCATCACATACAAGGGATAACCAATAAAATTAAGTTCTGATTGCTCATCAGAAACCATGGGAACAACAAGGTGGTGGTATTATATATTTAAGATATTGCAAGAGAAAAACTGCCAACCAAGAATTTTATATCCAGCAAGATTGTCTTTCAAAAATTAGGATGAGTTTAGAATATTAATAGGTAAATAAAAACTGAAAGTTTGTACCCAAGACACCAGCTCTGCAGGAAATACTAAAGGGAGTGCTATGGTCTGAAAAGAAAAGAGATTCTAGAAATGAAGATTATATGCGTAAAAGTAACTGAAAGTGTAAAAAGTGTGGTGAAAATAAAATAAGACAGATAAAACCCAAAGGTCAAAATGGGTGAAGTAAGAACTGCCTTTAGAGAAATAACATTGTATATTAATGGATTAAACTCCCCAATCAGACTGGCAGAACTGATCAGAATATATGAGCCACTTATATGCTGTCTACAAGAGACCCTCCTTAGACCTAAGGGTACCTATAGATTAAATGTGAAAGGCTGGGAAAAAAAAAAAAAGCTGGAGTAGCTAAATTTATATCAGATGACATAGATTTCAAAAACAAAACTGTTACTGGAAACAAGGAAGGACATTATATATTAATAAAAGGGGCAATTCACCAGAAGAAATAATCATAAATGTATGTGCACCTAAACAGGATATTCTAATTACATGAGGCAAACACAGGCAAAACTGAAGGGAGAAATAGATGTCTCTAAAATAATAGTTGGAGACTTCAAAACACCATTCTCAGCATTGGATAGAACATCTAGGTAAAGGATCATTAAAGAAACAGAAAGCTTGAATAATATGATAAATGGACTAAACCTAACAGATATATACAGGACATTGCACCCCAACACAGCAGGATATGCATTCTTCTCATGTGCTCTTGGATCTTTTTGTGGGACAGACCACATGTTGGGTCACATAGCAGATCTCAATAAATTCAAAAAGATCAAAATTATGCAAAGCACTTTCTCTGATCATAACAGAATAAAGCTGGAAATCAACAACTTGTGGAAAAAGGGAAAATTCACAAATATATAGAGATTAAACAACCCACTCTTAAATAATCAGTGAGTCAAAGAAGAAATTGTGAGAGAAATCAATAAATATCTCGAGACAAATGTAAATGAGAACACAACATATCAGAACCTATGGATGCAGCAAAGACAGTGCTGAGAGGGAAATTTATAGCCTTCAATTCTTCCATTAAAAAGACAAAAGAGCTAAAATCAATGACCTAACTACACAGATGGGGGAACTAGAAAAAGAAAAACAAACTATTCCCAAAGCAAACAGAAAGAATGAAATTAATGATATTGAGAAGATAAAAACAATAGAGAGAATTATCATAACCAAAGTTGGTTCTTCCAGAAGATTAACAAAATCGACAAACCCTTAGCTAGACTGACAAAGAAAAAAAGGAGAGAAGATGCAAATAAATAAAATAAAAAATGAAAATGGGGACATTATTACTGACCCCGCAGAAATAAAAGAGCTCATAAGAAGATACTATGAACCACTGTACACCAACAAACTAGACAATGTAGATGAAATGGAAAAATTCCTAGGAACATACGAACAACCTACACTGACCCTGGAAAAATAGAAGACCTCAACAAACCAATCACAAGTAAAGAGACTGAAACAGTCATCAAACACCTCCCCAAAATGAAAAGCCCAGGACAAGATGGTCCACAGATAAGTTCAACAAAGAATTCAAAGAAGATTTAATACCAATCTTACTCAAAATCTTCCAAAAATTTGAACAAGAAGGAATGCTACCAAACTCATTCTATGAAGCCAATAATACCATAATAGTAAGCCCAGATAAAGATATTACAAAAAAAAGAAAATTACAGACCCATTTTCCTAATGAATACATATACAAAATTCCTCAACAAAATACTTGCTAATTGAATCCAACTACACATTAAAGAACTATTCATCATGATCAAGTAGTTTATATCCCAGGCATGCAATGGTGGGTTTATACAAGAAAATTAATCAGTATAATACACCACATTAATAAATCGAAGAAGAAAAAAAACACATGATCCTATCAATTGACTCAGAAAAGGCATTTGACAAAACACAGCATACATTCTTGATAAAAATGCTACAAAAGATAGGAAATGAAGAAAAATTTCTCAACATGATAAAGGCCATATATGAAAAAGCCACAGATAACATTGTACTCAATGGTGAAAGAATGAAAGCTTTCCCACTGAGATTGGGAACAAGACAAAGATGCACACTGTCACCACTGTTGTTCAGTATAGAGTTAGAGTTTCTAGCTTGAGCAATCAGGCAAGAAAAAGAAATAAAATGCATCCATATAAAAAGTAAGAAATAAAACTTTCATTATTAGC